>RWGY01000074.1:0-79400 GCA_007726485.1 Eragrostis curvula | reverse complement strand
TCCCTAGTGGATCCATTTAACCTAAGAATATTGACAACAAGACAACATTAGATGTATCAATGGAAATCTATAAATATGTATGAAATCATGGGAAATAAATAATTAGATCAAAGTCTACGAACCAAAGCTGATCAAAGTGTATGAACCTGTACGATGATATTGTGTCAGTCATTAGTAAAGTCTCGTGTATGCGTGCATAATAAAAAATTTGGCTCATGCATGCATAAAGTCACGACGTGCATGTGTACATAAAGTCACAGCATGCATAAAGTAGTCACGAAGCCTTATGTGTATACGATTGGATTTGCAAGTACATGTCTTAGGGGCAAAATTAACTTGGACAAAGCAGCAGTCGCATTTGGCGGGATTGAAATGTTGATTCCCGTAAGCAGATTCAAGATTGAGATTGAGTTCGTGTAAAAGAGGACTAACGGCCGCCGTCAAACTAGACCTAGTCGCCGCTGTTTCAATCCGTCAGGAAGACTAATTAAACCGTAAACGACATAGCATTCAGAAAGGAATATGCAAGACACACCCCGATCCAATTTGTGCTGGTGGATCAACTTCGCCTGCCTTTGATCATCACCAACCTAGATGGATCTGATTAGCCGCCTCCAGAGAACAGGGAAAGCGACGGGAAGAAAATACGGGACGAGATCGGAGTGAAAATCCCAGCTAGAGGTTACGGGGTTACGGAGGCACAATCGCCGTCGCCACGTCACATGGCCCACGTGGCATCAAAACCGCCTAACCATTGTACAACTCAGCAAAACCGGGTTAGCAAAGTAATCAAAGGTGATTTTTGATCTGAGAAACCGAAGGGGTTAAGTAGACCAAATCAAAGGTGAGGGGGTTATCCGGACTACGGCGATGCGTGAGGGGAGTAATTTGGACTTAATCCAAAAAAAAAACAGGGGCCGCGCCCCTGGTTGCACGCCGAGGGTGCCGCCGTCGCCCCGAAATGGAAGACGAAGGCCTCCTTTGGGAACCGCTTCCCCCGCCGGGATCCCCGCTGTTTCCCCGTGCTGATGCCCACGCGGGAAAAGACCCCGGGCAGCTGACGACGCGCGTCTTTGGAAGACCCAGGCAGAGGGAAGTTTTGCCCCGGGTTGGATCGGTTTTGACGGGGGAGCGGCCCTGGTCCTCGGACTCGTGGCAGCCAGCCCGGTCATTTTTCCCCGTCTCGCTCGCGCCCGCCTACGACGCCAGGGCCGCCGCCTCCTCGCTCCTCGACGATGCCGCGGCCGGCCGCCTCCTCGCAGCCCGGCCACTCAGACGAATCCAGCCCTCCTCCCCAGCCAAGCGTGCGATTCCGGCCGCCTCCCCCTCAACAAACACGACACTAGTTGCCTTCCCGTCGACACGCACTACGCCGGCCGCCGTCTGTCGTCCCTCCCCTCCTCCGCTCACCGTCGAGTGCTCTCTCTCTCTCTCTCTCTCTCTCTGAACTGGGGTTGCACAAATCTATCACATTTTCTTCAGATCCGTGATGAGGAAGAGGGATAAAGAAGTTGATCTGGTCTTCTTCCAAGCCGGCCCAAGGAAAGGAAGTGCAAGATCGGCTTTGGGAACACGTCCAGCTCCTCCTCTGTTGCCACCGTCGATCCAGTGACGTCAATTCTGCAAATTGACTGACTGGTGTGGATGTGAAGTAGAAGGTGAGGACCATTTTTGTGGATTCTGTGTGTATGTTATATCTAATCTTCAGTTCTGCAAATTAAGTGAGCTTAAACTCTGAATCCCAATTCAGAAGATATTAACATAATTTTATATCCTACAAATATATGTGTAGCCTAACTATGTTAATATAAACTAACAAGTTGTTCTGCGGTGCCTGCTGCTATTTCATTATCAAACTCTATTTATCGTTCATTTTAGTTATGCAATGCTTATACCTGAATCTTTTAATGGGTTGGTGTACTCTAGTAACTAGCTCATATGTCAGACCTTGAGCTGTTACTGAATCTGATGCTTACTCATATGTGGATTGCCGTCGCATGAGGATCTGTAGTAGTTCTATTTTTTTGTTAAAAAAAATCTGGATTGATGTCACCGTCAGGCTACTGATAGCATAAGATAACATTTACAGCATTCAAGACATATCCTTCATACATGTTTCAAGGCTGGTAGCATCTTGTTTCAATCAAAAGGATAAACTATTTACCATCTTATTTTTATACTGCTACTTATGTGCTGATACAATGCATGTTGCAGGCTGAGCTCAAGAAGTGCCTTGCGAAGGCATACGAGCTGGAGGATCCCAAGTGCATCGTTGTTTTCTGCTTTCCACTGCATCGTTGTGAGAGTTTTAGGCTCTAGCAGATGTGCCTTTTTCTAAATATAAAGCATCAAGGGAATGCAAACTGAATGATATTTACTGTCACATAATCAGCTTGTCACTCAGAGCATGGCTTCACCTGCCAGACTACATGCATCCTATCACTCAGAACTTGGCTTTCTTTCTCTATACCGATACCTGAGTCAAGAGGTTTATTCTCTTCAATAATTTTGGGTACTATCTATGCTAATGCATGTGACCTGGAGTATTTCTTGTGTGCTGAGGAAGTGAGGTGCAGCCATGTAGGCATCACACTTCAAATTATTTGACTTGAACTATTTGATTTCAGAAACATACAAGTTGTCAGAGTAGTGGTCAAAGTTCAGTTCAGCTAGATGATCACAAGCAGAAGGCAGATGTGAAGCTTCATTATGAAGTTTAGTTGTTGAACCCATGATACGCCTGAGCATCACTGAGTTGGTTTGGTTGGTCTGCAATTGTTGAAAACAAAACTTGTTTGTGCTTTCAAAATGGCATGTCAATTGGGTTCAATAGCTATCGAAGATGCTAATGCTTGTTCTTGTTAGCAGGTTCTGGGAGACTTGCTGTATGGTGCATCTACAGCGTTGGGACTAATTTTTTGCCGAAAAGCACGCCAACTTGCCCAGGAGGTATGCGTCAACCAAGTGCTATAGATCAAAGCTCCATGCTCACAGTAACATCCACATCGAGATCCATGCATGGATCAGTTTTGATGGAAGCTTCCTTCGAGTGGCAATGCACTTTATCCATTAGTCATCACAATCTACAGAAAATCAGCTTGGTTGATTTGCAGCAGTTTTTGGTAGATAATGGCTATCGTCTCTTGTGAGGTTTTTCAGTAGTTATTTGAAGTGAAGTCGATGCTAGTCTGACAGGAAGTTGTGTGGTTGTCTACATTAGCTATCGTGATCAAGTCTCATGGTGATGAACAGATGTAATTTATTTGATGATATTCGTTTCTTAAGCAATACGACGTGACCGCATGGTATTTGTACATATTTCTTTGGGTTGGCCATGATTATTAAAAATAGCATCTGGTCAGGGGTCTTTGTACAAACATGGCAATTTCATTTTTATGAATTTTTGGAGTTCTTTCCGATAGTTCCTTATTTTTTAAGCATCTTCGATTTTCCTAAATTTTCCGGAGCATTTTACAAATTCTATTTTTTCCTAGTACAAAGTTTCCTTGGGTCCATTGACCTTCAGCTGCAAAAGGTAGATAAGCGCCAGAACCAGCCATGGGAACGGGCGGCGAGAGGGAGCGGGGCCCGGGGAGGAAGGCCTTCAGCTGCCAAAGGCAGACAGGGGACCAGAACCGGCCAGGGGAGCGGGGCATCGGGGGTGGCAGTGTGCAGGGATTACCCGGCGCGGAATCCCACCCTGGGTTGCCTGCCTCGTGCACCCAAAGGAGGACGAAGGGGGGCGCACCGCCCCTGGTTGCTATAATGCGGATTCATGACTTGCCTTGAGGGATAATGCGGATCCAATCAATAAAATCCCTTTCCTGCCCTAAACAAGAAAAAGAAAAAATTGCTCACGGATTAGGACGTGAGTTGGTAGGAGAAGATGAATAAATCAAAAGGGAAAGGAAGGGGATGGCTTCCCTTCGCCTCCTTGGTCGGAGGAGCTGCTGCATCCCGGCTTGAATCTTTCGGAGGCCGCCGCGATGGGGGCAGGCACGCCTGAGGCCGGCCACCGCCCGCAAAGGGAGCTGCCGTGGCCGAGGCACGAGCACAGGAAGGGAGGAGAGGAGGCGGCCAGGAGACGGCGATGGCGCCGTTAGGGCTGGCGCCGGCGGAGGAGCGGATCGTTGGATTTTGTTTCAACAGTGCTATACATACGACCGGGTCATCCGACCCGCCGTGCGACCAGACTAACAAGCCACCCTACAATTAACATGAAAACACTAATCACGACCAGGTCACGTCCTGGTCGGATGACTGAGACTTACGTAAAGCATTTCCATTTTTTTGGAAGGAAGAACTGAATGGAAGAGGTAAACACATTCATGAAGAGCCACACAGTACAATAGTACATAATTGACTTATTACCGTGACCTCTTTTCACCCAGATAACGTACACAGCTGCCATAAAAATTCAACGGTGGAAATCTCCAAATGGTTGTGAACGCGTGGTCACGGCCATGACTAGAGAAGAGAAAATAAGTTGGGGAGCTTAAACTCAGTGCTAGAGAAGTCCAGGGCGGATCAATAAAGATGGAGAAAGCCTGAGGCGGCGCGGACAACAACGAAATCAATTGGGGAAAAAAGATCCCGGAGTTGAGGAAGATGAACGGAATCCTCACCTTCCGGCCATCGTGGGAGCTTGAGGAAGGCAGAGGCGAGTTTGAGGCGGCCTTCTCCTCCGATTCCCGGTGGCGGAGGCGACGAGAATCGCCCTAGAGTGTGCTAGCTCGATGGGGAAAAGATTGCAAATGAGAGAGAGAGAGAGAGAGAGAATGAAGAAGGAGGCGATCGGTTTGGCCGATTGCCTCCACGGTGAGGTGGCGGCGGCGTCGTCCGGGCCCGTGGGCAGGGAGAGGAAGGAGTCACGGATGCAAGCGGCGAGAAAGGAGGCGCTGCCACGCTATAGCCACGGATCGAAGCTCATCAGCTTGCTGGCTGTCAAGAGGAAGAAGAAGAGATAAGGAGAATGACAGGTGGGCCGGGTTGAGAAATGTCTACTTCATCCAGAGAGTTGAGTTAAAAATTGTCTGTGCTTTCCAGAGATACAAGGGGAATTTTGTCTGGCTCCCACGAAATTCTGTACAATACAGACAGTTGGGGTAGCAAAAAGTTGGGCGTCGCAGCCTTTTTCCTTTTTTTTCACCACTTTGACACTCTATTAACCAAGCCAAAAAGCTTATAAATTTAATGCTGATTTTTCTGGTGGAAGTACAAACATGGGAGAACCCCATTTGAACAACAAGAACTCGAAAAGGTGTTGTAGAATTTTTTAAAAAAAATTCCTCAAATTTGACAGTTTTTAAGCGTTTTTTGGATTTTTAGGGCATCGAATTTGATTCCAAAAATTCAACAAAAATCATGTAACTTCATGATTCTTTATGTAGTTGTTCTGTAATTTTAGTTGGGTGATAATTGTACACAAAATTCTCGAGTGTCATCAAATTGCATGAATTATAGTCAAATTAGAATTCAAATTTTGAAATTAATGTTCGTGGTCATGCAATGAAAATGCTTAACCTGCTTAACCTGTGCACACGATGATGCATATATGCTCACTTTCATGTCATTAGAAAATGGCATGGTACAATGCCCCCGTGAACACGGACAACGGAAATATGTACATACTAGCCAGAAACCCCGCGGCAAGTTGCCGCGGGTACAATATGAGAGCGGCAATTAGTCAATTTGAGTAAGCAGCGCTGCATATCATGTAGGTAGACAAACAGAGACATTGATTACTCCCTTCTTCTGACACAAAAACTGTTGTTTCTTCATTCTTGGTCGAAAGAATGAATAATTCAAATGTTTTCCCTGCATGACACCCTACTAAAATCAGATGCTAAATGCATGTATCATTCACAATTTCACATCGTATAAATAGCAGGCTGATATTCTGTCTATTTATTTTTAACTTCATGATAGCACACGCTGTTGAGAAACGCAAGCACCGATAGCAGCCTGATATCCTGTCTATTTCTTTAACTTCGTGACAACCCAGGATGTGATTAAACATAACACTGGTCTTTTTTTTTTTTTTAACCTCTCAAAACTGAATATAAATGTAGTATCTGTTCGTACATTGTAAAAACACGCCGACACACACCGACGCACTCCCACACACACGAACACCCCCTACATCTATACCAGCAAAGGAACGCGGTCTATCGAGAAATCATCGGAAGGATCCGATGCGCGACGAGGGACGTCCGCACTCCCTTTGTGTCACACGCGATGAGAGGTAAAGATAGAAAAACCAAACACTGGCGAAACTACCCTATCCCAGGTTACGCTCGCCGTCAACGTCCACCGGGAACATTACAGAACACACCCTGGAAAAAGGAGAAATACTAAACGCAACACTCCTCTTCCAGAATGGTCCAGCCTTCGCGAGCGCCGATGAGGACCGTCGACGCCGCAGCGACAGCCGTCTCCTGCCTTAGCGCGTGATGTCCAGCACCGGGCCAGCCGCAGGAGCCGAAGATGGCAGACACCGCCGAAGACCTGCCACTCGCCACACAAAGGCAGGCGGGCAGCCGCACACCAGGAGCCGCCGAGCACCGCCGCGACGCCGCACAGAACACCACGCGCCTTCACAGACCGCTCAGGAAGCCCCACAGCAAGATGTCTGCCCAGCCCCGGGACCAGCGCCGGTGAGCATCAGCCTACCCGCCAAAACCTGGTCATTTTCCATTAAAGCTAACTAAAAAGACTAGATGGACAGCTAATGCATGAACATGCTCAATACACATAATCCAAACCGAAGTATAGGATACTTAATGCTACGCAAACACAAATGGTTTAAACCTTTCTAATGCAATGAATTATTGAAATAAACACCTGCAGCCATCAGAACATGAACATTCCAAAAGTATAGAATTCAATTTAGTAGCCCTGCCAAAGCATATATAGTTCTACGATCTATTAATACATTGTATGTTTAAGATTAATTAAGATACCAAGAATCAATGGTGCACCTGAAATCCCAAGTTTCACTGGTGAGTTGATGCATTTCTAATGCCTGAAATCCCAAGTTTCACTGTCTACACAACAAATATGAAGCAACAATTTGGGAAGAAAGCCTGAATGAATATGCATAATTAATGTCAGCTGAGAGCAGCTGATCTGACATCATAGAGCTTATAGCACTAAGAAGGATGTTTGCCGTCAACATACCCGTCTGGTTTAATAGTACATATACAGACAACATGAATACAACAGCTCATGGAGACTGGGGAAACCAACATCAATAAAGAGACTCGTTTGTGATTGAGTATATCGATGTGAATATTCATGGAAGGACCAGGAGCCCAGGACAACGACTGCAAACAGTAGGATCATCATCCAATTTGAATTCTTGAGTAGTTTACACACCTTCGAAAAGCACAATATATTAATACTGAATATTCAGATATATGAAAGGGCTACGACAATCGAGTAAAAAAATTGGATCTTCAATTTTAAATTTTAATTCTCAGGTATTAATTCCCATGGCCCATAACAGATCCTTTTAAAAAGAAGGGTATGTTATAACAATCTGCAGACTCTTAACGCAAAGCCTGAAAAACGTCTAGAAATCGCATCTAGTAAAGGGAACCATGAAGTTTAGGAAAACTATATGATTCTTAGCATTTTATGAATTAAGTTAACGTGTGATATAATACGGGCAATCAGTTAAAAAAACAATCCTATACAAACATGTGTAGATTCCAAACAATGTTGTATAATAATTCTGAAAAAATCTGAAACTCAATATGTTTACCTTGCTTCAGACATTCTTCAGAGCAATTGGCAGGCAGTTGAGTAGAAGAATATTTGATCAGTAGCAAACTTTATTAAATTCATGTAATTTCCCATAGCTTTGGTCCATCAAGCATACACCTGTATGTTTATACAAAAGATGGGAGGTAAACAATTGGAGAGAAAGCATACATTGATCATTTTGAAAAAGATTAACACTTAGGGAAACATTATGCGACATGCATATTTGGAGCAACGACAACGTAAGGCCTTAGGATAAATAACAAAAGCTCAATAACTGTCTCTTCAATAGGAGAAGATCGATGCAAGAAAAATGATGCCAAAGCATTCTATAGGTTCAGCCTGAACAATTAAAACGCAATGAGCTGTCCATTTGCATTACATAATATTTTGCATAGCGGTTCTCCTTAAAATTAATTTGAACTTTGGCAAGGTCATGAAACAAATCTGATTGACATTTAGCACCGTGCCTCAACTTAGCAAGAGCAACGCCCTCGCTAAATTATCATTGAGACAAACAATAATCTAACAAATGAAACTCATCTGTGGCGATTATTGACGCAAAATCAAAGAGGAGCAGATGTATATGAAGTTCCAGAACTGTTGTAGAACCTCCAATCTAAATTCTTTAATCATTGTTCAAAAGAGAGCCACATCACAGACAGGTTGAAGGAGTGAGAGAACATAGCATACAAATTAACGAACTGTACTATCCAACGAAGCACAACTCCTGCCCTTTTATCTTAGGTTTTAATAGCAGAATATACCGTCATAGCCAGAGCTACCTCAAAATGAGAGTATACTACAAAATTGTAAGGAAAAAAAGGCCGAACGTAAATGGAAGAAACAAAAACATGGGAAGAAATCCACACAACAATCTAATTTGTACCACGAAGTACAGAGCGATGATTTAAATGTTTATATTATCCCACAATGTAAAGGCGAAAGGAAAAACCTTACCTCTTCTGACCCTCACTCGTCCCAAAGCACATAATAACTTGATTGTATAGCAATCAGGTATAATCAACACTCACTCAACACACAACTAACAAATGGAAAAACTCAAATTAGGCACTGTATAGTCATATGAAGGAAGTAGTAAAGTCAAATGAGCCACTGTATAGTGCATCGGCATTGATTAATTTACCTGGCATTATGTTCAGTCGTTAGTTCAAAGGTCACACACACTTGCCAGTTGCCAACATCCTACAGAAACAAAAATATTTGGCACCATCATTTCTCCAGATTCACATTCTGAAGTCTTAAACTAAACTGTAGAATATCTAACTGAAAAGTAGCAGCATCTTGCGGTGGACCGGTGGTGCAGTAAAAAGAGGGAGATGTGAAGTACTAACCTGTACTCCCAGCCTCCCAGGTCGAAACTTGAACTGTACTTGGCACAAAAATCAGGAGCCTGTATGCAATGAATATGAGGAAATCAAATCAGAATCCTAGGTTCTGAAATAATCTACTATTATGAAGTAGGAAAGAAAAAACGTGGAAGTCCAAATCATACCGCATCAGAGATGGGAGGCGTTAGAGATTTCCGCAGCTCATTTGACAGGGAGCGTGGACGGCTGGTTCAAGGTCGACGATGTACCGTGCAGCGAACAAAAGGCGAATTCCTTTGGCGGCGGAGCATGTCACGGCAACAACGATTTGGACCAGAAGCGGGAGGGCGATTGGCCTGTTTAGGGTAGAAGGAGGAGACATGGGGTGAGGAGATCAGGCAGGAGGCTTGAGGCATGGTCGGAGCTGTCGAACAAAGGGCAGGGGATGGTCGCCGGGGCTCGCGATGGGGAAGACGGCGCAGAGATTTGGTGGGATGGGGGTGCGGAGAGGAAGAAGGGGAGGAAGGATCGGGAAGGATCGAAGGAGACCGTGGCTCAGCGCAGGGACAACTGCGGGAACGGACGGCTAGATCGACCCAGCGAAGAAATCGGACGGTCAGCAGCTGTACACCGAATTTTAAACAGCAATTAGGAACAGTAGAGAATGGGGCCCGCCGGGAGAAACTATAATCTTATTATGATGCCATCTTGCAAAGCAGTGGGTGTGAGGATATGAACTGGACGTATGGCTAAATGGATTGAGCTACTTCTCACCCACTTTTCTTGCTTCTTTTGAACATTATTCTTGTTCTTGAATGACCCAACCAGATTTCACCTAATGGCTACAGCGCTATAGTTCATCTTCGTATATATGAGCATATCTTTTGTACTCCCTGTTCCAGACGGTCCTGCACGAGTTACTGGAATGCAGAAGAAGATTGTCTGCGTATGTGGCTGCCGTCGTCCTTGTACTATCACAATTGGCCAAAATAGCGGGCGAACAGTAAAGCACTGAGCTCTTTCGTATGTTTATTCTTTCATGTTGTTAGTTTAGGTAGAACTAATTCATGCTAGTATACCTAAACTTTATTTACACTTTATTTGAATCAAATATGTCATTCAATAGTATGCTGTTGGAGAGCAAATTAAAGACAAAAACATTCGGTAGATCCAAAAAAAGTAGTAAAGCCAATTTTTTGACACCCAGTCCTGTTTTTATATTATTATTACTGGATTACGTCGCATATGCTAAACATGAATTCCGGGCTAAACAATTAATTTATTTGCAGCACCATTTTTTTTCCCCGAAGTTTTGGAGCGCTATTTCCACTAAGTGCAGTGTAGACTGTAGAGACAATTACTTATTGCTTTCATCTTTACCACCAACAAATTAAAGACAAAAACATTTGGTAGATCCAAAAAAGTAGTAAGAGCCAATTTTGTTGACACCCAGTCCTATTTTATAGACATTCGGTAGATCCCAAAAAAGTAGTAAGAGCCAATTTTGTTCACACCCAGTCCTGTTTTCATAGATTACTATTGGATATATGTCGTACGTGAAACATGAATTCCAGGCTAAACCATTAATTCATTTGCAGCACATTTTTATTTTTTGGAAGTATTTGCAACACATTTCCACTACCATTTTTTTTTTGCGAATGGGACCATTTCTGATGTGCAGTGTAGACTGTGGAGACAATAACTAATTTTTTCATCTTTATCACCAACAAATTTATTTTACTAAACTTTATCAATGGAGAAAAAGAAGACTATTGTACCCACGTGTCGTGTAGGCACAACATACCATGGGTTTTCCTCCGCGCTGATTTTTTTTAACCCGCGCTGATTGACTTTATACTCTATCTGCCCAGAAAGGAATGGATGCTGCCGAACTATGGCTCTCTGTTTCATGCAGATCAGGGGCGCTACACGGATTTGGCAACTAGGTTTCGAGAGCCGGATAAAACTTGTAAAGGACTACGAGCTTCAAAGGCAACCCTGTTCTGGGACTACAGTTTCTCACCAAGCAGCCAAATTTTGGATCATGCAAACCCTTTCTGGAAAAGTAGATGAAGCGTCTCCGCTTTTCGCAGGATCGAGTCGGTATAGCGCTGATGAACAGACGCAACAGTACAGCATATAAAAAGCACGAATTAAGTCTTTAAGTTATTACATTAGTCCAATTAAAATAACGAGTACACAGCGGAAGTCTTAATGATACAAACCCAAGCCAAAGATAAAAGATACAAGCGCACGCGCTCACGATACAAGTGAATTCGCATCCAAAGCCATGAAGATGCGAACTCGAGAGGAGATCACTCCTCGGTCTCCCAGTGGGCTGTCCAACCATAGGGAAGCTGGCCATCCCACTGTCCACCTGCACCCGTAGAGTCGGGGATAAAGGTGCTACCTGCAATCAAATATAAAGAGCCAAACCCTGAGCAACTAATACTCAGCAAGTCTTACCCGTCAAAAGGCTAACTACAGCCGCCTCCTAGTATGCAAGGCTACAAAGGGTGGCTGACTCAATAGCATAACTCGCACTAATTACTTGATCCTTACTTTCAAGTTTTAGTTTCAAGTTAAGTACTTATCCCGTAAAGCAGTGTGCATATAGCTAAAACAGATATAAGTAACAGTACATCAGATCATCAATATAGCAGTAATGAGGTACAATAAACATAAGTACTAGTCATCATCATCAATCATATCACACTATGATGTGGCGCACTGAGCAAGGTTGCTCTTGACCGAGAGCGGCGGCATCGATGTACATCCTGCAGGAGAAAAACCTGACCACACGCCACACACAGCAAAGGCCGTATGCAGCAACTATTCGCGAAGGTCCCCCTAGAACTGGCTGAGTCTCACACCTCCCGAGAAAGGCCCTCCCGCACAGTCCCCGTCCCAGACGTACGCCCTGATTGGGAGGCATCCCTTCTCTCCCAAGTACCATGATAGAAAGTGCAAGTATCCGCGAGACACTAGGGCAACCTAAGCTACTAAGTTTACTAGTCCCATAAAAACACTAGCATGTGATCAGTACGTTCGAACTTGCTCAATAGGGCCAACAACGAACGGTCCTCAATCGACACAGACGGGGCTACACCACCGTGAAGGCCCAGCCTTCTCCAACCATCCTACACAAACAATTCCCCGTCCGGTCTCAACAAATCCTAAATTCATCTAGTACAATCCAGGGTAATTCCTAACTCGCGAGTGGGACCTACCACTCGACTTCTACCGTTCGCTAGTCCCTAAGCATAGCAAGTTCTAACGCAACCTAGACCACATCTACAAAAATAGGACACAAGGTAGGATATGGAAGGGTAATCCTAATGCAGTGCTAAGGCTTCACATCAATTCCTAATAGACCTAATGCACAATCAATTACTAGCCCCAATCAAGTGAGAAAGTAAAAATCCTAAACAGGGAGGCATGCACCGGGGCTTGCCTGGCTCAGGAGCGTAGCTAACGGGGTCAGCGGGGTCAGTGTCCTGCTGCGGCTGATCCTCCTGCACCTCCTGGGTCTGCTCCTCCGGCAGCTGGAAGTCGAGCGGCTCCGGAGTCGTCTCTGTCACTACACGTTATGACAAGGAAAATAATGCATGTTAGATGCAAGATAATATGATGCAATTAATGATTTAATTACTTGATAGGACAGTCATTTACACTGTAAGTGCAAGTGATTAACTTTGTTAATTAATTCCGTCTGGAGTATTTCCTTCATTAACTTTTAATTAAGTTCACCATTAATTAACTTGGCAAGTTAAATGAACAATGTGATTTCGAAAGTTGATTTATGTCCAGTGGCATTTTTCTGCTGAAGAGTTCCACTGGAAGTAATTTATGGTGAAGTTTCATGATTTATTGCAAAGTAGATTATTTATAATAATTTATACAGTGCAGAACATGATTTAAATCATAAGAAAATAATTAGGCAACATGTGACAGTGGAAAAATGCTCTGTAGGTGTGTTATCAGATTCTTAACAGGCATGCAAGAGTTCAGGATTTATTGTGCAACAGATAATTTATAATGAATTAAATAAGATCTGGACAGATGTATTTTCCAGAAAATACACAATCTGCAAAAGTGTGTTTTGGTATTTTTGCTGGACAGAGGATGTTACAAGGAGTTCGACAAAATTGGTTTTGCATTTTTCTGATGTATATTTCATTTTCTATCGATTTTGGAAGTTTATTGGAATTTCTGGAATTTAAACTTATACGAAAAAGGATTGAAATTGGGCCGGCCAGTAAGATCTGAGCCACATAAATGGCTACACGGATCGGGCCGCACCAGATCCAAGCTGGCCACACCGGATCTGACCAATCGCGTGTGAAAGCACACGGGGTCACACGGCTTGCCGCACAAGATCCTGTGTGGCCACACGGGATCGTGACCGTGTGGTCCACGGTGTGCTGGCCGGAGCGGCCACCGGAGCGCGGCGGCGCACTCGCCGGAGTAGGCCTTCCGTTGACCATTCGACGGACGGAGAGCACGAGGAGGTAGAGTGAGAGGTGGGGGCTTCACCTCGACGACGCGGAGAGGGCGACGGTGGCCGGAGGGTGGCTGCGACGAGCGGTGGCGGGTGGCGGAACTCCGGTGAGGTCGCAAGCTCGCGTGGCTTGACGGTGAGGTGCACCCGTGGGCGCTACAGCTTCGCGGAGATGAGGACAACGTCGCCGAGGTACACGTCGACGTCGAGGCGGCCTGGAGGACGGAGTTCACCGGAGCGGCATCGCGGCGGCTCGACGACGACGAAGGGGAAAAGTTGAAAACCAGGGTCTCGAGCTGCGGATTCAAGGGGAAAGGGGGTCAGGTAGATGCGCGAGCTTGACCTGCACCTCCAGGAACGAGGAATCGACGACACACTCACCGGAGTAGACGTATTGCTCGGCGAGGCGGCGTCGAGCTCACACGGCCGGGCGCGAGGAAGAAGCTTCGATTCGTGTCGCTTAAGGAGGGAGGTGGGAAATGGTGGCCATGCTGAGCTTCAGGGCTACGCGAGGCGTTGACTTGCGGCTCTGCTCGGCTGAGAGGAGCCCCGACGTGGTGGCGCGGCGAGCTCGAGCTGGCGAACGGCAATGGCGCTAGGGTTTGAGCTGCCGGGGATGTGCGAGTGAGTGAGAGCGACTGAGAGAGAGTTCGGACAGGCGAGGGGAGCGTTTTTGACGCCGTCGCCTGGTCGGATGCGGGCCATGGCGCCGCGGAGAAGCGCCGTACGCCGTCGGCGATGTGGCGTCGTCCTTCCGCGCGCGCGCAGTGAGAGAGAGGAGTATGACAGGTGGGTCCTCGGGCATCTTTCGAATTTTCGGATTTATTTAAACTGAGATTTCCCCAATCTTTGGCGCGCAATTTGAACTAGCAAATGAACTTCAAAAATTGTGAAACCAGTTGCATTCGAAAGATCATGAATTTCTCTTTTCAGTGACATAACATGCACATCTCAATTCGAAATAGAATTCAAATGGCAGCTAGTCAAAGTTGGACATTTTTTGAACTTTGGGGATTTATTTGAGCATCGAAATGAATTTCAAAAATCACCAAAAATTCTCCAAAATTCTTATTTCACAAGAGCTACTCACTGGTATTTTTGGTTGCTCAAGTTGTTATGGAAAATTTTGAGTTGCTTCACAAGCATGCGTTTGGCCATTATTTGAAATTTGGATTTCGAAATTTGAATTTGGTTTCTTCTTGGTTTCTGTCACTTGGGAAATGGTTGCTTCCTGGTTCCAGTGACATGGGATGTCACAGCCCTCCCCCCTTAAAAGAATCTCGTCCCGAGATTAAGGAGAAAGGAGAGGAAAAACGAATGGCGAAAGCGAAGAACAAGATGCAAAAATTGAAACAACTTAATAACGCACCTCGGAGGTAGAAAACCGGGAAAATGGGAGTTCAAAAACTCCGCTGTCTCCCAGGTGGCCTCGGCCTCAGAGTGGTTGCTCCACTGCACCTTGTAGAATCTGGTAGTGCTCTTCCTAGTGACTCGGTCCTTCTGATCGACAATGCCAATGGGCTGCTCGGGGTATGTCAAATCTGGCTCAAGCTGCTCAACACCACTGACCACCCTGTCACTAGGAACCTTCAAGCACTTCTTCAGCTGCGATACGTGGAACACATTGTGAACACTGGAGAGATTGGAGGGCAACTCCAATCTATAAGCGACGGGTCCACACTGCTCAGATATCCGGAACGGTCCAACGTATCGGGGTGCTAGCTTCCCTCTGACACCAAACCGACGTACACCCTTTATGGGAGAGACACGAAGGTATACGTGGCTGCCAACTGCAAACACCAACGGTCGGCGTCTTCTGTCAGCATAGCTCTTCTGTCGAGACTTGGCTGCTCTCAAGTTCGACTGAATGCGTCTCACAGTCTCCTCGGCCTCTGCTATCAACTCAGTCCCAAAGGTGAATCGCTCGCCAGACTCAACCCAATTAAGGGGAGTGCGACAGCGACGTCCATACAACGCCTCAAAGGGTGCCATCTTGATGCTCTCCTGGTAACTGTTGTTGTAGGAGAACTCTGCTAGCGGTAAACATTTCTCCCAATCCTTGGTGTGAGTCAGCACGCAAGCACGAAGTAAGTCCTCAAGAATCTGGTTCACCCTCTCAGTCTGTCCATCTGTCTGAGGGTGGTAAGCAGCACTGCGGATCAAGGTGGTGTCTAAAGAAGCATGCAGCTGCTCCCAGAAGCGAGAAACAAACTGAGGCCCTCTATCTGAAATGATGGTCTTAGGCACTCCATGCAAACAGACAATCCGGGAGATATAAAGCTCAGCATACTTCTGCACACTGTAACGGGTATACACTGGAATGAAGTGAGCTGACTTGGTCAATCGATCGACAATTACCCAAATAGAGTCATGCTTCTGTGATGTGAGAGGTAAGCCAACAATGAAGTCCATGCTAATATCCTCCCACTTCCAAGCAGGAATACTCAAAGGCTGCAATAATCCAGCTGGCTTCATGTATTCTGCCTTCACTCTTCTGCAAGTGTCACACTCAGAAACGTACTGTGCGACCTCCCGCTTCATGCGGGTCCACCAGAAGCGACTCCTCAAATCCTGGTACATCTTGTTGCTACCAGGGTGGATGGAATACTTGGACAAGTGTGCCTCATCAAGAATCTTCCTGCGCAACTCAAAGTCCTTAGGAACTACCAATCTGTCCTTGAACCACAGGACTCCATCCTCATCCTCTCTGAAACACTGGACTCCAGCTTCCCCGAGCTTGAGTCTCCTCCTGAGGTGATTCACCTTCTCATCCTTCTTCTGCGCTGCCACAATCTCATCTCGCAGGGTCGGAACAAGTGATATATTGGCCAAGGAGCCATAAGCATACACTCTAAGACTGGGCTCTGCCTCTGCATAAGGAGCTGCGATGAGATTATTGCAATGAGCCTTGCGACTCAAAGCATCAGCAACCACATTAGCCTTCCCTGGGTGATAGTGAATCTCCAGATCATAGTCCTTGATCAGCTCTAACCATCTCCTCTGGCGCATGTTCAGATCTGACTGCGTGAATATATACTTGAGACTCTTGTGATCTGTATAGATGTGCACCAGATTTCCCAACAAATAATGCCGCCATACTTTCAAAGCAAGTACGACAGCTGCAAGCTCAAGATCGTGAGTGGGGTAATGCTCTGAATGTCGCTTAAGCTGCCGAGAGACATAAGCAATTACCCTGCCATCCTGCATCAGCACACAACCAAGACCAGTACCGGAAGCATCACAATACACATCAAATGGCTTGGTGATATCAGGCTGAGCTAAAACTGGAGCGGTAGTGAGAAGCTTCTTCAGATTCTGGAAAGCATCACCACACTGCGAGCTCCACACAAATCTCATGTTCTTCTTCAGCAACTCAGTGATGGGCTTGGAGATCTTAGAGAAATTCGGAATAAACCGACGGTAGTAACCAGCCAAACCCAAGAAACTGCGAATCTGAGAGACAGTCGTAGGTGCATTCCAATCCAGAACATCCTGCACCTTGCTAGGGTCAACAGCAATACCCTCAGCTGATATAACATGGCCCAGAAAAGGCACCTCGCTAAGCCAGAACTCGCACTTGCTGAACTTAGCGTACAGCTGGTGATCCCTCAAACGCTGCAACACAATCCGGAGGTGCTGCTCATGCTCCTCCTCTGTCTCTGAATAGATCAAGATGTCGTCAATGAAAACCACGACAAACTTGTCCAACTCTGGCATGAACACTGAGTTCATCAAGTACATGAAGTAAGCAGGTGCATTGGTCAAACCGAAAGACATCACCAAGTACTCATAGAGTCCATATCTGGTAGCGAAAGCAGTCTTCGGAATGTCCTCTGCACGGATCTTAATCTGATGATAACCAGAACGGAGATCAATCTTGGAGAACACCTTAGCTCTAGCTAGCTGATCGAACAAGATATCAATGCGAGGCAGCGGATACTTGTTCTTAATCGTCACCGCATTAAGTGGCCTATAATCCACACATAGCCTGAGCGCCTGATCCTTCTTCTTCACAAACAAGGCTGGACAACCCCAAGGTGAAGAGCTAGGACGAATGAAACCCTTGTCCAATAGCTCCTTCAGCTGCATCTTCAACTCTGCTAACTCATTAGGGGCCATCTTGTACGGTTTCCTGGAGATAGGTGCTGTGCCTGGCTGCAAGTCAATGCGGAACTCCACATCACGATCTGGTGGTAAGCCTGGCAAATCATCTGGAAACACATCGGGGTACTCACGCACCACCGGTATCATATCCAGACTCTTGCCAACGGTCTGGTGCACTGACGGTCGCGATGGGGCCAACAAGGATAGCTGAAGGGTGACCTTGCCGTGCATAGGAGAATCCAAGTGAACAAGACGGAGAGAAGTATCAAGAACAGCCTTCTGGACCCTCATCCATCCCATACCAAGTATCACATCTAAACCCTGACCGTCCAACACAATAAGATGGGTCGGGTAGATCTGTCCAGCAAGGTCAATAGGAGCATTACGCACTATCTGCCTCGTCACAATGCGGCCTCCTGGTGTACTGATCACGTACGGAGTCTCTAAGGAAGAAATCACAAGACCCAGTCGTCGAGTACAAGCTAAACTGACAAACTCATGTGTCGCACCTGAATCAAACAAGATAACCACGGGCTCGTGTCGCATAGAGAACGTACCAGCTAGAACCTGCTCACCCTCTGGAACCTCCTCTGCAGTGGTGTAGTTAACGCGCCCAGTCTTGACTGGCGCGTTCCTACCCTGCTGGCGCTGCTGTCCTGCTGCCTGAACTGGAGCCCTCTGCGCGTTGTTCTGCCTAGGTGCTGCACGGCAGTCACGCGCAAAGTGCCCCACCTGTCCACAGTTGTAGCACGGAAACCCTCTGCCTGCCTGCTGCTGCTGCTGCTGCGAGCGCTGCTGCTGCTGCTGTGGCTGCCTCTGAGTGAACTGCTGCTGCTGCTGAGGCGGGCGCTGGTACTGTGGAGGTGCAAGGTACCTCTGTCCACTGGGAGCGGTGTACACAAGGCATGGCCTGGCTGAAGTGCTGCCAGACTGTGGTGCCACTGCCTTCCTCTTCCTCTTGTCGTCCTGGTGTGCCCTGATGGCATCCTCCATCACTATCGCTGCACTGACGAGCTCGTCAAAGGTACCACCGGCATTCAGGACAAGCCGGGACTGAAGCTTGGTAGACAAGCCTCTCAAGAAACACGCCTTCCGCTTGGCGGGCGTGTCTACCTGGTCTGGAGCAAACTGGGCCAGGTGGTTGAACACCTGGGCGTAGTCGAACACGCTCCTGCCTCCCTGCCTGAGGTCCAGGAACTCCCTGAGCTTCCGCTGCATAAGGCCAGGCGGAATGTGGAACGAGCGAAAGGCCTCTCTGAACTGTGCCCAAGTCAACTGCTGACCGGCCGGAAGAGTGGCAAGGTGGGCTGCCCACCATCCTCCAGCCGCCCCGTGAAGCTGCTGCGCCGCGAACAGTGTCTTCTGCACCTCTGTGCAGTCAGGAAGGAGCCCAAACTTGGACTCCACAGTGCGCAGCCAAGCCTCCGCCTCCATCGGGTCAGTGGACCCAGAAAAGACAGGCGGGTGAGTGGCCAGGAAGTCTGCGTAGGTGCAGCCTGGCTGTGCGCCCCGACGGTGGCCACCCTGCTGGGTGACGGCCTGAACGAGAGTCCTGAGCAGCTCCGTCTGGTTGTGCATCGCCTCCGCCAGAGTGTGCTGCGGGGGTGGCGGCGGCGGCAGGCGACGCGGCGGCATCCTGCCAATTAAACATTTCCACCGTTAGCTCCAGAATACAATATCATTAACAGGCGGAAATTTAAATTGACATGCACGGCAGAAACAAAAGTAACTCAGATCCAATTAATTAAACTGACAGATCCATTCATAACATTAATTAAGTCTTACAGAGCATTCATTACATAGATCATGGTACAATCCACTCATGCGTACATAGGGGGTGTAACATCCAACAAAATACTACGACACCTGACCAACTATCATGATGCTCCTAGATCAAGCTAACTAAGGACCTGTCGACACTACGACGCACATGCGTCATCCACATCGCATCCAGCGCGCCTCTGTCACGCTTGGAATGCCGAGTGAGGCAACTAACGGTGCCTCCTACCACGGTGGGAAGCGGTGTCCAGGATCTCTGAAGGAAACAGCTCAACACTCATCTCTGACACGGCCTCCTCCTCCTGTGCCTCCACCTCTGCTGGAGGTGCCACAACTGCTGCAGCAACCTGCTCCTGGAGTCCCACTATCTGGTGCTGGGCGACCTGCAACTGCTGCTCGAGCTGTCCTGCGTGGTTCAGTGAAGCAGCTAGCTCGTCGACTAACTCTGAAATCTCGTGGCCATGTGCAGTGAGCTGGCCGGCAAGCTGGTCACGCTGGGCGGCACACTGGTCGCGCTGTGCAACACACTGGTCAAGCTGAGCGGCACAGTGGTCGCGCTGAGCGGTAGTCACGGCCAAGGCGTGCTCCAACTGCGCAATCCTGTCGTCCCTAGCGTCCACTCTCTCTGACAACTCCTCCACACGGCTCAAAGTCCGCCCACCTGCGCGGTCAGAAGCCACAAGAACCCTGTACAGCTCGGACAGGTGTCGAGCCGTAGAAGGTAGCTGCGTCGGGGTGAGGACCAAGTTGCCGCTGTCAAGCTGCCTGAGATGTCTTCTGTACTGAGGGTGACCTGTGGTGCTGACTGGAAACAAGCTCAGTGAGGTGTTGCCAAGATCAGCAATGTGCATCTCACAGAAACGCACCATCGCCTGAAGAGCAACACTGTTCAGGGTCTCGTCAAAATCCTGACCGAAACCCCGAAGAGAGAAGTGCGACCATGCAGGCCGCTGTGGGTGCGAGGGGACATCCACCCACATCGAGAAGCGGGGAAGTCCGTACACCTGGCTGGGCTGTCCGCGGTAGCGCGGAGGGTCGGGGTAGCCAAGTCGCTGCAACTCAGCCCAGAACAGCGAGGGAAAACCGGCGTGGTAAAGACCATCCGTGTGCAGTGCACCGTCCTCCCCAAGCTCAGCGTGGGGAAAGTCGTCTAGGTCAGCCATCTGCGGAAAAGAGAGAGAAAAAGTCACAATCTCTTCCAGCGAGAAAAGTCAGGCTGCTATAGAGGGGTAGCAAAAGCCACACACACAGCCCACAAGGAAAGCAATGAAAAACTGCAACGCTGAAAATCTGACTCGCTAAGAACAGCAGACACTAAAACGAAAACTGGTACTTCTGGAGGCTTCAAACGAGAAAAGTCATAACGCGAAACTTGTAGATAACCTCAAGATCTTTCCAACGAGTGCTCAAACGCCCAAAATGGCTCAGTAGAACTGGAGATATCGATTTTTAAAGTTGGTGGACAGATTCTGGAAAAACTAGTCGAAGCTAAAAGTTGACCTCACTTAATCGACAGATTTGGGGGTGATACTGACAGAATCTAAAGGTGAACTCTGAAGAAAAGTTTTAGTCCATGTTGTAAGCTTTCCAGCAAGTCTTGGTTCATCGAATTTGGCCGAGCGGTTTTGGAGTTATGAATTTTAAAATTAGCTTGTCAGTCTGAAATTTTTGGGTGATCTGAATTTCGTGGAAGTGTTTTAATTGATGATGCAATGCATGCTCGTCCTGCACGTCCTCACAAAATAAAAATTTTTGCCCAAATATAGCAGGCCGTAGACAGTGGTGGTAACTACTTCGCACTCACAAACGTTTCTACACGATCTACGCGCGAGTTAGTGTACCTGCAAGCACACAACGTCACCTCAACCAACCTACACAGGTGACGTATCTCATAAAAATGTAATACATGGCCCAATGACATATCCTCACCATCCTCAACTCCTCGTGAACTCGATGGCTCACGGAACATAACAAAACTCCGCCACCAATATCCAAAACCAGCGCCATGTAGTTCCTTACCTTCTTACCTGGGCGTCGGTGCGTCGTTACAGAAAAATAACAATCAACTCCTATTACCACCTGATTACTCGAACATCCTTATAATGGGCTTTTCGATCCTCACACGTACGTGGTTAGATTTTCGAAAATAGGCCGTTTATATGATGTACTGTCCCAACACGGCTCTGGTACCAGCTGAAGCGTCTCCGCTTTTCGCAGGATCGAGTCGGTATAGCGCTGATGAACAGACGCAACAGTACAGCATATAAAAAGCACGAATTAAGTCTTTAAGTTATTACATTAGTCCAATTAAAATAACGAGTACACAGCGGAAGTCTTAATGATACAAACCCAAGCCAAAGATAAAAGATACAAGCGCACGCGCTCACGATACAAGTGAATTCGCATCCAAAGCCATGAAGATGCGAACTCGAGAGGAGATCACTCCTCGGTCTCCCAGTGGGCTGTCCAACCATAGGGAAGCTGGCCATCCCACTGTCCACCTGCACCCGTAGAGTCGGGGATAAAGGTGCTACCTGCAATCAAATATAAAGAGCCAAACCCTGAGCAACTAATACTCAGCAAGTCTTACCCGTCAAAAGGCTAACTACAGCCGCCTCCTAGTATGCAAGGCTACAAAGGGTGGCTGACTCAATAGCATAACTCGCACTAATTACTTGATCCTTACTTTCAAGTTTTAGTTTCAAGTTAAGTACTTATCCCGTAAAGCAGTGTGCATATAGCTAAAACAGATATAAGTAACAGTACATCAGATCATCAATATAGCAGTAATGAGGTACAATAAACATAAGTACTAGTCATCATCATCAATCATATCACACTACGATGTGGCGCACTGAGCAAGGTTGCTCTTGACCGAGAGCGGCGGCATCGATGTACATCCTGCAGGAGAAAAACCTGACCACACGCCACACACAGCAAAAGCCGTATGCAGCAACTATTCGCGAAGGTCCCCCTAGAACTGGCTGAGTCTCACACCTCCCGAGAAAGGCCCTCCCGCACAGTCCCCGTCCCAGACGTACGCCCTGATTGGGAGGCATCCCTTCTCTCCCAAGTACCATGATAGAAAGTGCAAGTATCCGCGAGACACTAGGGCAACCTAAGCTACTAAGTTTACTAGTCCCATAAAAACACTAGCATGTGATCAGTACGTTCGAACTTGCTCAATAGGGCCAACAACGAACGGTCCTCAATCGACACAGACGGGGCTACACCACCGTGAAGGCCCAGCCTTCTCCAACCATCCTACACAAACAATTCCCCGTCCGGTCTCAACAAATCCTAAATTCATCTAGTACAATCCAGGGTAATTCCTAACTCGCGAGTGGGACCTACCACTCGACTTCTACCGTTCGCTAGTCCCTAAGCATAGCAAGTTCTAACGCAACCTAGACCACATCTACAAAAATAGGACACAAGGTAGGATATGGAAGGGTAATCCTAATGTAGTGCTAAGGCTTCACATCAATTCCTAATAGACCTAATGCACAATCAATTACTAGCCCCAATCAAGTGAGAAAGTAAAAATCCTAAACAGGGAGGCATGCACCGGGGCTTGCCTGGCTCAGGAGCGT
This sequence comes from Eragrostis curvula, assembly GCA_007726485.1. NCBI lineage: Eukaryota > Viridiplantae > Streptophyta > Magnoliopsida > Poales > Poaceae > Eragrostis > Eragrostis curvula. The sequence continues at coordinate 56,328 of RWGY01000074.1, read as the reverse complement.
AGCTAACGGGGTCAGCGGGGTCAGTGTCCTGCTGCGGCTGCTCCTCCTGCACCTCCTGGGTCTGCTCCTCCGGCAGCTGGAAGTCGAGCGGCTCCGGAGTCGTCTCTGTCACTACACGTTATGACAAGGAAAATAATGCATGTTAGATGCAAGATAATATGATGCAATTAATGATTTAATTACTTGATAGGACAGTCATTTACACTGTAAGTGCAAGTGATTAACTTTGTTAATTAATTCCGTCTGGAGTATTTCCTTCATTAACTTTTAATTAAGTTCACCATTAATTAACTTGGCAAGTTAAATGAACAATGTGATTTCGAAAGTTGATTTATGTCCAGTGGCATTTTTCTGCTGAAGAGTGCCACTGGAAGTAATTTATGGTGAAGTTTCATGATTTATTGCAAAGTAGATTATTTATAATAATTTATACAGTGCAGAACATGATTTAAATCATAAGAAAATAATTAGGCAACATGTGACAGTGGAAAAATGCTCTGTAGGTGTGTTATCAGATTCTTAACAGGCATGCAAGAGTTCAGGATTTATTGTGCAACAGATAATTTATAATGAATTAAATAAGATCTGGACAGATGTATTTTCCAGAAAATACACAATCTGCAAAAGTGTGTTTTGGTATTTTTGCTGGACAGAGGATGTTACAAGGAGTTCGACAAAATTGGTTTTGCATTTTTCTGATGTATATTTCATTTTCTATCGATTTTGGAAGTTTATTGGAATTTCTGGAATTTAAACTTATACGAAAAAGGATTGAAATTGGGCCGGCCAGTAAGATCTGAGCCACATAAATGGCTACACGGATCGGGCCGCACCAGATCCAAGCTGGCCACACCGGATCTGACCAATCGCGTGTGAAAGCACACGGGGTCACACGGCTTGCCGCACAAGATCCTGTGTGGCCACACGGGATCGTGACCGTGTGGTCCACGGTGTGCTGGCCGGAGCGGCCACCGGAGCGCGGCGGCGCACTCGCCGGAGTAGGCCTTCCGTTGACCATTCGACGGACGGAGAGCACGAGGAGGTAGAGTGAGAGGTGGGGGCTTCACCTCGACGACGCGGAGAGGGCGACGGTGGCCGGAGGGTGGCTGCGACGAGCGGTGGCGGGTGGCGGAACTCCGGTGAGGTCGCAAGCTCGCGTGGCTTGACGGTGAGGTGCACCCGTGGGCGCTACAGCTTCGCGGAGATGAGGACAACGTCGCCGAGGTACACGTCGACGTCGAGGCGGCCCGGAGGACGGAGTTCACCGGAGCGGCATCGCGGCGGCTCGACGACGACGAAGGGGAAAAGTTGAAAACCAGGGTCTCGAGCTGCGGATTCAAGGGGAAAGGGGGTCAGGTAGATGCGCGAGCTTGACCTGCACCTCCAGGAACGAGGAATCGACAACACACTCACCGGAGTAGACGTATTGCTCGGCGAGGCGGCGTCGAGCTCACACGGCCGGGCGCGAGGAAGAAGCTTCGATTCGTGTCGCTTAAGGAGGGAGGTGGGAAATGGTGGCCATGCTGAGCTTCAGGGCTACGCGAGGCGTTGACTTGCGGCTCTGCTCGGCTGAGAGGAGCCCCGACGTGGTGGCGCGGCGAGCTCGAGCTGGCGAACGGCAATGGCGCTAGGGTTTGAGCTGCCGGGGATGTGCGAGTGAGTGAGAGCGACTGAGAGAGAGTTCGGACAGGCGAGGGGAGCGTTTTTGACGCCGTCGCCTGGTCGGATGCGGGCCATGGCGCCGCGGAGAAGCGCCGTACGCCGTCGGCGACGTGGCGTCGTCCTTCCGCGCGCGCGCAGTGAGAGAGAGGAGTATGACAGGTGGGTCCTCGGGCATCTTTCGAATTTTCGGATTTATTTAAACTGAGATTTCCCCAATCTTTGGCGCGCAATTTGAACTAGCAAATGAACTTCAAAAATTGTGAAACCAGTTGCATTCGAAAGATCATGAATTTCTCTTTTCAGTGACATAACATGCACATCTCAATTCGAAATAGAATTCAAATGGCAGCTAGTCAAAGTTGGACATTTTTGGAACTTTGGGGATTTATTTGAGCATCGAAATGAATTTCAAAAATCACCAAAAATTCTCCAAAATTCTTATTTCACAAGAGCTACTCACTGGTATTTTTGGTTGCTCAAGTTGTTATTGAAAATTTTGAGTTGCTTCACAAGCATGCGTTTGGCCATTATTTGAAATTTGGATTTCGAAATTTGAATTTGGTTTCTTCTTGGTTTCTGTCACTTGGGAAATGGTTGCTTCCTGGTTCCAGTGACATGGGATGTCACACCCGCAGCCGCCGTGGCGGGTAGATGTAGGTTCTTGGTGACAGGCTAGAGCCACTGATGCTCGCCTGAGTCTCTTGTAATGCATTTCACATTTGTTTTTGTGATGTTTGTCTGCATCTTCACCTTTGGGTGGATTGTCTTGTCTGCATTGTGTTGCATTTTGTTGCTAGTGAAATAAAGAGACTCAATTTCAGGTTTTTAACCAAGTCAAGTTTAAGTCAATGTTGGCGTTTCTTACGCACAGAGATTAATTTCAACTCCGCAAGCGCACGGAACACCGTTGTAGCATTTCACCCGGGAGTATTCCAAGGTTATCGTCTTTATATTTATCCACAGGGAAGCAGGCTAAGAATATCATGAATTAACAAAGAAACATCTATTATTTATAACATGCAAACTAGACCAAAGCAGGGGTACAGATGTTTGATGTGTGTGTGTGGTACTCAGGAGAAAGATCCATCATATAGATATCAAGGAGTTAGTATTCAGCTGGGAGGACAGCGAGAGGAAGGTATCTTCTAGCCTAGTTGTTAGTATTTAGCTTCATGATAGTATACAATTATTTACTTAAGCATTGATTAAAGATACATTCAAGTGCATCGGGGCATGGCCGCCGCTAGCTGTACGCAACCCGATAACTAGGTTCAACGCATCTAACTGACGGACCGTGTCTAGGCCCTACACATTCAACCCGAACGTGGCGGACTACAGAGACCGGTACAGCTGTCACCTGCACTCGCGGCTACCACATCATCCCGTGGGGTTGAGGGCAATTCACGTCTAGAACAATTCCTTGAACCATACAAGCAACTATTCTAAATAACTTACTCCTCGCTAAAAGAGCAAGTCACCCATGAATAATAAAATCTATGTGAATTGTGTAAGCATATGGTGGTGCAAACAACTCATGCAGATAAAAGCTACTATGTATAGACGTGGATGCAACACAAGAATTTATCTATAATAATTACTTAAATAAATAAATATAAACTAAAAGGAAAACTAAATAAAATAAATAAGAAAATAATTCTTATTAAAGAAAATCTAACAAAGGGAAAGATACAAGAGAACTTTACCGACTTCTGAAGAAAACTCCGGAACTCCGAGCGAAGCTCTCACTTCTACTCTAACTCCCATGACTAAACACTAATCCTATTCTAAACTACAAGAGTGGAATGCTTCTTCCATGAGGTACAAATTGTTTTGAAGCCGGCCAGGGGTATTTATAGCCTCCTCAGGACGAGGGGGTATTTATACCCCAAGGTAACTTGGCGGGGCCGCCAAGGTAGGCCGGCCGGCCCTCCATTGAGGCGGTTCGCCACCGCCTTCCGTGTGGACGCTCCAGATGCGCTCCTGGTGTCGGTTCGGAGGTTGGTGACCCAGTGGGGGCGGTTGTGGTAGAGTAAGGGCCAAGTTTAGGCCCAAACAGCCCACTCTGCAATGTCGGTTGGTCTTCCACCTTGATGGGCACTTGGGCTAGATGTTTTGATGTATATGTAGCCCACTGGAGGAAGTTGGGGTCCAACGAAGACAAGAGTAGGCCGGCCGGCCTAAAGTTGGGCCGGCCGGCCAACTGTTTTTTGAGCCCGGCGCTCAATTTTGGAATTGGCGCTACTTCTGCTCCTGGACTCCGAATTGGTTGATTCAAAAGTCCATTTTGACTATTTCGGCGAGGGCTTTGACATGGATGGATCAAATCTCTTGTTTGAATAATGATTTCTTATGTCATTCCTTGATTCTTGCTTTGAGAGTTGCTGAGATGTCGGAGCCGGATCTTGTGCTTTTGCATACTTGATATTTCTCTATGAGTATGAGCACATTTGCACCAATTTTCCGTTGTACCTTGCAAAACAAGCTTACATCCAAAACTTGTGGAATTTTATTAGTTTAATGCATAGAACATTGGTGCTCGCCTTTTATTTACGGTAAGTTGACGGTAATTTTCTGGTTTTTACACCGTCAACAAACTCCGCAAGCTTAACCTTTGCTCGTCCTTGAGCAAACAACTTAGGGTACCGGCAGATCAGGAGTTACAAAGATAGCGCCCTAAGGGTAACAAAGATGCAACCACGTACTCCCTAAATGATGGTAAGTACACAAGAACACGGAATTTTCAGGAGTGTTGCACATGTGTGGGGCGTGTATGCTTCACCTTGTCATATAGCATTGAAGATCAGAATAGCACTTTTGGACAAGTCAAACAATTCTAGCAGGTTTATGTCCAAAGTTTTTTTATGTGCTGCAAGACAAGGTAAAAAAAAATTTCTCCTTTGTTCGATTCACACTTCCCTTAGTCTCTCTTAGTGAGGCTATTCCTACAAGCTTCACTCAAATCCTACCTTCTACCAAATGAGCTGTATATGTGGAGCTTGGTAAGGAAATGCACATTTGTCATGCGTATGTTGTAAAGTTAAGGAATAAATCTCAAGAGACATAGCAACTCCTTGTATCTCGGTCATATGGAAAATGGTGATGGAGGGGGAGTAAATGAACGCACACTGATGGAAATCATTTTGCAAACTTTGGTCTTCTTTTATGCTCATGCTCAAGATGTTTATGATAAGAACCATAGCGCCTTTTTGGATGCAAATCATGGAGTCTTACTCATTTTTTTTCTTTTTCTCTTCTTTTTTTTTTGACTCCATGATGCACGAGGCAATAGCGGTGACAGGTTCATGAGCATTTCGAAATATTCTTGAGCTTTTCAATATAGACCAAAAGTTTTGCAAATGGAGTTGGATGGATGGAGATGTTTGATTATCTTTCAAACATTCCTTTTTGGTGGAAAGAAATTCAAAGGCTCACGCGAAGGAGTTATGACCGAAATAAGGAGTGCTTACTCTCAAAAGCATTTAAACCTTAACAAAACTCAACACATGAGCAAATGGCTATGAGTGGGGCTGTTTCGAATATTATCATGATATGGCTCTGGTAGGTACATAAATCCTCACAAGGGAAGTGTTCCAAAGCAAAAAGGTTTTTAGGTACTTGCAGCAATTAGAAAGAAAACATCTCTGGACTTTTACTATGCTAAGAAATTGCAACAAGTCCTAATCATGCCATATCATAATCCACAATGCTTAAACTTGGTGTGATGTATGCAACCCACAAAAATGCAGCAACACTAGTGATGTGACTATGGTCAAGTATAAATAACACACATGTCAGGAGTAGAGGTTGCATCAATGCGACACAAGGGGAGCTAGCATGTAACTAATCATCATTTCCTTTAAGTGCAGCATTCACCAATATTCTAGCATTTTATTCGAAACTGGGAGTATTTTATTGATCGATAGGAATACTTACCTGGGGTCCTCCCCAAGCTTGAGTCTTGCATGAGCCTTTGCAAGACTTAAACTTGTGTTGAACTCCTCCTTACCTGTCAGTCCTCCCCAAGCTTGAGCCTTTGCAAGGCTTAAGCTTGAATAGGCCGCTTCCTCTTTTCTTTCTATATCTGCAAAAAGAATGAGGGTGATACAAGTGGCTAGCCCCTATTGGGCTTTGCCGAGGACCTAATATTTTTGATATATATATATATATATATATATATATATATATATATATATATATATATATATATATATATATATATATATATATATATTTTTGAGAAAGGGCACAATTAAAGAAGGGTATATAATATATAGCAGCACTTACCTGGCAGTCCCTCCCTAAGCTTAGATCTTGTAACAATGTGCAAGTCTAAGCGGGAAAAGACTTTCATTTGAAGGTCTAGGTTCTGTCTTGTCGGTTTCTTCTTCTTAAATTGTGTGCTTTTCATGTTGCCTGATGGACTTGGGTTGCTTTCATAATGATTCCTGCAATGGTTAGTACAAACCTATTCGCTACATCGGACATACATCTCTATTGTTCCATTAATCAACCTAGACACCACGTCTAATTCGATCAATTGGGTAAGGAGAGCCATATGTCCTCTCCGTTGTCATGAAAGCATTATAGAGAAGTATGTTTTTTTTTGGTTGTTTAGACGGACACCGGGCATAATCCAAAAAGAACAGAGGCACAGAAGTGTCGCGCCCAAACCAATAGAAAAAGATAAAGCTAATTGATTTATGTCTAACATGTGAACCAACACCCTCATATGAAAAGGAACTTAAAGAGCAAGGGTAGGATCAAAATTGCAGTATATTTTCCATCAAAAAGTAATTTGATGTAGTTTGCATTAATGAAGCAAACAGAACAATCATGCATCATTTTTTTATTTTTTATTTAATTGATTTAATTAATTTTTTTCGAAAGGAGGGAATATATGACAAGGAAGGTATAGAATAAATGCGATTGCGTACCTGGCGGCTCCTCCCCAAGCTTAGTCTTTGCAATCAAATGCAAAACTAAGCTTTTAGATTTCTTCGTCGAACGTCTTGGTTCCGCCACATACGTTTCCTTCTTCCTGTCATACAAATCCAACCTTTCTTGCAAAATCCCTGGCCTATGATTGGGCACTCGGGTTCTTTTCTATTTTTTAAATTTTATATTATATTTATATTTTTTTAAAGCTTGTGGCCTATGATTGGGCACGCGATTTTTTTTTAATGCAGTAGGTGGGATGGAGGGAAATCAAACATGCATATGGTTTGAAAAGGGAAACAATGCAAATGTGATGATGATATGCAGGTGGAATGCTAAGGCTAGCAGCAAATTAACATAACAGATAATCAATGTTAATCAAAGATATCTTAAACCATTGCTTCCCCAGCAACGGCGCCAAAAATGCTTGTTGGCGTTTCTTACGCACAGAGATTAATTTCAACTCCGCAAGCGCATGGAACACCGTTGTAGCATTTCACCCGGGAGTATTCCAAGGTTATCGTATTTATATTTATCCACAGGGAAGCAGGCTAACAATATCATGAATTAACAAAGAAACATCTATTATTTATAACATGCAAACTAGACCAAAGCAGGGGTACAGATGTTTGATGTGTGTGTGTGGTACTCAGGAGAAAGATCCATCATATAGATATCAAGGAGTTAGTATTCAGCTTGGAGGATAGCGAGAGGAAGGTATCTTCTAGCCTAGTTGTTAGTATTTAGCTTCATGATAGTATACAATTATTTACTTAAGCATTGATTTGTTGGAGACTACACCGAAGCCCCACTGACTCACGCGAAGACCGATAGCCACTAGCGAAGGCGGAACGGAGAAGCAGGCAGCGCAGGAACAACACTCGAGTTGAACCACCAGGCTAAGAGCCATGCTAAGGCAGCCAATGGCATACATGTAAATATGATCACTCTCCCCCTTATAAATATGGAGGGAGATGATCCTGTAATGACATCTGGTTTTCGGGCCTCGAGCCAAGGACAGAATCATTTGCATCGCACTCAGACCTCTCGATACGCTTAACTCCTTCGCCCAGCATCGCGGGCAAAGGAGAGCTTCCCGCAACTAACTGCAGGGAACCTGAGCGAGGACATCTTCGTCTGACACCGCGGACCAGGAAGGAGAGCTTCGCTCCAACCAGTAGACGGGGACGATGAACAAGGAGGGCTTTGCGAGGTGATTCGAAGGCTTCATCGACCTTCGAGGGCTTCGCCAGTACTAGAACACATCAACATTCTGTTGGAGGGCTTCGATACGTCTAACGGAGACCTTCGATCCCCCAACATTTGGCGCCGACACGCGGGGCTGAACCCACGACCACGATCAACATGGCAAAAACAAAGTCATCAAAAACAAACGTCGACGCACAGCGCGCCAAAATCGAAGCCGAGAATGAAAGGCTCGCGAAGGAAGCGGAAGCTAGAGCAGCAAGAGAACAGGAAGAGCGGGACAACGTCGCACGAGCAGAAGAGGCAGCAAGAGCCGAAGAAAATGCAAGAAAAGAAGAAGCCTTAAAAGCCATGCAAATAGACAACGCCGAAGCTTCTCAAGCAGGAAATTTCCAGCAAGAAGACAATGAAGACGTAGACGACGAAGCATGTAACATAGCAGAAAGGCTTCGCACCATAGAACAAGAGATAATTGAAAGAGAGAAGAAATTGGCCATCATCTAAAAGACAACGAAGCTAAAAATAGACATGCTTGAGAAGATAAAGCAAGCCCAAAAAATAGATCAACGTAATGGACAGCAAGCTAAACAAATACAACGAAGAAATGGAGAACCTGAAGAAACAAGAACAAGATATGCACCACAAGCCTCGCAAGCAAGTCGAGCACAAGGTGGTATACGAAGTAAGCAGTTCTGGCAAGAACAACCAGCCATGCATTATCTACAACGAGAACTCGCCTTTGGGCGAAGAGCTACAGAGTGAACCTTGGCCTGTCAACTTCAAAATGCCAAAGATAAAGGCGTACCAGGGAAAGACATGTCCGAGGGAGTTCCTCATGTCCTTCGAAGCCGCAGTAGAATCTGGCAGAGGATCAAATTCAACATATGCGAAAGCTTTGGTGATGGCAGTCGAAGGGGTGGCAAAAACATGGTTCTCCACTCTAGAATCGGGATCAATCAATTCATGGTCCGAATTGAGAAGGGAGTTCATAAACAACTTTCAAGGTTTCCAAGCATCAGAGATTCATCAGGGAAGACTATTCTCTTGCAAGCAGAAGCAAGACGAAGGCTTAAGGGAATACATGCAGAGGTTCATGGAAATAAAATCAAGAGCAAAGGATGTAGGCGCTTCGACAGTAATCGATGCACTGATGGAAGGCTTGAGGGCTGGCCCTTTCCACTCCGCACTAACAAGGAAGAGACCCAAGACCATCTTCACAATGCTTGACACCTTCAAAAAGTATGCAAGGTCCGATGACGAGTTCCGAAGGAAGAAGGAAGATGAGAAGAAGCAATCTCAACTAGCCAAAGATGAGAAGAAGTATAGAGAAGAAAAAGAAGCAAGCCGAAGCTGAAGGCACGACGATAACAGAGACAGCTCAAGAGATCATGGAAGTCGAAGGGTCCACAACCTTGAAAGCAGAAAAGAAAGGGGCGACGAAAAGAGAACCAAAGAAGACGAAAGAGGAAAAGAGCGAAGCAACCATGACAGAGATTACGAAGACAAAAACAAAGAGAACAATTAGAGGTGCAATTCCTGCACTCCATACTGTGAATTGCACGGCGAAGGAAAAGGCCATACAACGAAGCAGTGCAGAAATCTGCAACAGTTCAAACAGGAATGGAATGCAGACAGAGAGGCGAAGAAGGCCATCAGACACAACTAACTATCGCGAAGGCTGGTCACAAAGGAACCCAATGCCACTATACCCTTCGCAGTCCGTCAATCATGTTATCAACTACCCAAGAGAAGCTTCGCAGCAGACACAGCAATACACCTACTCCCAACCTCAAAGCCTGGCAGCACTGCCACCACCACTGGAATCAAATCAGCAAAACAATGGAAGAAACACAGAAACAAGCTACACGCCTCAAAGACAAACCATCAATGCTATCTCCGGAGGGTCAACTCAACAACTAGACTCAAGGAGAGCAAGAAAAGAATACATACGAAGGGTACACAACGTGTCATCAAGGGCTCCGTTTTGTTAAAACCAAGTGGTCCCACGTCAACATCACCTTCGGAGAAGAAGACGCAAGGAACCTGGATCAACCTCACTCAGATCCATTGGTCATCAAAGCAAATATAAAAGGCTTCGACGTACTCAGAATACTTGTCGATGGGGGAAGTTCAGCTGATATCCTCTTCGCCTCTACATACAGAAAGATGAAGCTGGAGAACGAAACACTACAACCAGCAGGAATACCATTAATCGGATTCACTGGAAAAGTAATCCAAGCGCTAGGAAAAATCAACCTACCAGTAACCTTCGGCGAAGGGGAGAACGCAAGAACTGAAGACATGACCTTCGATGTGGTCGACATTGTTTATCCTTACAATGCGATCTTCGGAAGGGGGTCCATCAACAAATTCGAAGCGGCCATACATCAAGGCTATCTATGCATGAAGATTCCAGGTACTATCTCTGTGATCAGCGTCCTCGGAGACCAACTTCAAGCAAGATATATCAAAGATGGCGAAACCCCTGGGAGGAAGAATATCCATCTCATCCGAAGCAAGCAAGAAAACCCATCGCTCAAAATCTTCGGGCTGAAAAATTTGGCGATGATATATCAAAGATGCATGAGCCGTGTCTACCAAGAACGTTTCTTCGGTAGCACGAGCGATGGCTATGTGTAAAAACATAAAGAACTTGCGGGGGGTGCACTCTTTTTCCTCACGAGGGTAACCCTGCGAAGGGTGTGAGGTTTTTTAACGAGCCAGCCTCCAAGACTGTAACACAGTTTTATAATTACTTTTTACCCTCAAAAAATTCTAGAGCAATTTCCTGGGGGACACAGAAGGGCCAAGGCTCAAGAAACGAGGCTTCGAGCTCAAAAATGATATCAGGCAAAAGCCTAGAGAATTCGAAGGTTACACCAATAAAGTACTTGGTGTAACCTTAGTTTGGGTCAATGTGCCACGAAGGATGATACAAAGACTCCAGACAAGAGTCGAAGGGAAAGACAAGCTAAGAAAGCTTAATCTACCCAAGTATCAACAAACGAAATCCTTCGCAAAAAGAGAAAAACGCGATCCTTCGCATGAACACGTTCAAATATACAAGAACGAAAGCACGAAAGCTTGTGCTTCTCAAACAAAACACAAGGTCATCGTGCAGGAAGCAATAAAAGCTTCAAAGGATATTGAAGAAGTCTTATCTTTCACAAAGACCTTCGAAAGATTACTCCAAAAGAAAAGCTTGTCGGTGTTAAGAAACCGGCCGACAAGTAAATTTGTAATCACGACGCTTGACAATCTTTCACGATGGCGGGGATTTGTGAGAGAGGCGAGGTTTATACTGGTTCGGGCAATCGATGCCCTACGTCCAGTTCGTGGGTGGTTCGTGTTTCGATTTGCAGAGGGGAAATACAAATGCTGGTGAGGGAGGAGAAGGACTCCAAGCCTCTTTTTGTTTGTTCGTGTCAGCTCTAAGTCGTCTATCGCATGCTGCGTCTCATACGGGTGTGTCCCGCTCTCCATGCACCAGGCTCTCCATTTATAGCCCAAGGAGTGAGCTGATTTACAAGTGGGAATGGGGTCTCGAGTTGTGGACGGCGCGGCTACGCGCCGCACTAGCCTGAACCCTATCCGCTACAGGGACTCTAGTCAGGCGGCGTCCTGTCAGCGTGATCGCCGGGCAGGTGGTCGATATTTCCACCCGGACTGTTGCGACCGTCTTATCGCCGGTCCAGTCTTTATCCCTGTTCGTAGCGATGATGATGTCGTAGCCGTCCCGTTGCTGTGCTCGAGGTGTCAGGCGGCGCTGTGGGATGGGACGGATGTCACTGTGCAGGTCAAATCGTATGCCTGCAAGTGGGCGAGTTGCTGAGCAGAGTTAAGGCTCCCCAGCTACCCGTCGTAAATGCCTGTCCTCCTTGTCAGAGGGAAAGCTTCTCAACGAAGTCTCCCATTTCGGGGTCGGGCGAGGCGGAGATTGTGGGCCCGCCCTACTCGGGGTCGGGCGAGGCTGAGATCGCGGGCCCGCCCTACTCGGGGTCGGGCGAGGCGTGGCTTGTGGGCCCGCCTGACTGGGGGTCGGGCGAGGCGGAGTCCGTGGACCCCACCCGACTCGGGGTCGGGCGGGGCGGAAGTTGTGGGCCCCGCCTGACTCGGGGTCGGGCGAGGCGGAACTTGCATACGCCTTCGGGGTCGGCCGTGGGCCCCTCGAGCATTCCGTTGTCGTAGGCCTATTCCTGTGGGCCCTGCACGCTTAAGCTAAGATGATTAGCAGAATTAAGTATCCTAAATCAGGATACCCTAATTTGGGTATCCGTTAGTAGCCCCCAAGCCTGGGCGGCGGCCGGGGGTTGTGGTCGCCGTCGAGGCTCATCGTTGCCTTCTCGAGGGTATTTATATACTACTTTTTCCTGTGGGTCCGCGTGAGCGCACCCGCCGGGTGTAGCCCCCGAGGCTCGGTACAAGTGATTTACTTGTGCCGAGGGTGAAAAAAAAAAGGTTTTCCCGTGACCACGCAGTAGGTCATAGTTTGCGAATGCGAGCCCCCGAGTCCTTGCTCGATGCATGGATCCGTCCGAGGGTCGTTTCGTCTTTTTGTTTCATCCGCACCCGCGCGTCTCTACGATAAGACGGGGCACGCATGAGCCGACCACGTCATTCCTCGATGGTTCGATGCGTGGTGCTCGTTTAAGTTGCAAACGGGTGTGTCCGAGTGAAGGTCTCGGCTTGCCCTTCGCGGGGATCCGATTGAGACTAGCTGGAGTCGACCTCATTAAGATCCGAGTTCCTGCCCTGTATGATCGCCGACTCCTTTCGATCGGAGTCAGTGGGCTCGATGCCCTCCCTCGATGGGAGATCAGGGTCGAGGTTTTTTAGACTCGGACTCGGACGCTACTGACAGAGGCCCATTGTACTACGGTGTACGGGTTTCGGTCGCTGGGGACCCCTCTTTGGTGGCCCCTCACTTAATTTTGCCCTGGAGCGGCCGTTCGAACCCCTCCGCGGGGCCGGCCTTCGAACTCCTGGGCCAGAAGCTGGGCCGTCAGGGCGTTTTCAGCCCCTAGCCATTATTACCTTTGGGCCCGGCTGGGATTCCAAGCCCGCCTGGGCCGCCATCGTGCGTCGTGGGGACGCGACGGTTCGCCTTCGTGCGTCGTGGGGATGCGACGGTTCGCCTTCCGCGTGGATCGAGGCCACGATTTACCTTCGTGCGGTAGTGGAGCGGGCCATGATGGCGGTTTTTAAGGCACCTGCGTCTGTTAAATCACACAACAGGGGAGGTGCGGGAAACAAGGCGTCGTGCGGACGCGATAGCTATAAAAGGGGATGAGTCTCACCTCATTCGCCTTACCAAGTTTTCGCAACCTTTCGCATTCGCAGCCGCTCGCCCTTGCGCAACTGCTTCGTCTTCCTCGCCTCGCTCGCTCCCCAATCCCTCATCGTTTCACCACCGCTTCGCATCCCCTGCTCGCACTCGCCATGGCGGATTGGAGCCCGTCCCACAGCACCCAGGCGAACCTCGAGGCCCTGGTTGCGCGCGGGCTCCTGATGCCCCTCACGGCGGAGCGGGAGTGGTTGGCGCCCAGGACGGAGAGGTCGCCGTCGCCGCCGGACGGCTACATTGTTTCCTTCCGCACCTTCCACGAGCGCGGCTTCGGCATGCCGCCCCTTCCCTTCTTCCGCGGCTTGCTTCACCACTACAAGTTGGAGTTGCAACATCTCAACCCCAACTCCATCCAGCACATCTCCGCCTTCGTCGCCTTGTGCGAAGGTTTCTTGAAGATCCGTCCCCATTTCCATCTCTTCAAGTACTTCTTCACCCTCACGCTCCAGACTAAGAAGGATGCGGAAGGGAATCCGCGCGCCATCCCAATCGGTTGCGCTAGCTTTCGGCTCCGGGGCAATCGAGCCCGGGAGTACATCTCCATCCCCATCACCGACTCCAACAGGGGGTGGCACGAGACATGGTTCTACCTCAAGAACACCGTGCTCACGCCCCTCCTGGAGTTTACCGGGCGCTTGATCGAGTAGGCGCCCGAGTCCTGGGGCTGGGGACCGGCCGCCCCCGACAAGAAGAAGTTGGCCGATCTCTTGGAGACGATCGGCCAACTCAAGAGGGGCGGCGTCACGGGCGTCGGAGTCATCGGCGCCTACCACGTCAGGAGGCTCGCGCCGCTCCAAGATTGGCGTTTCCCAATGTGGGAGATGGGCCACGACTTCGCGTGGCAGGGGACCTGTATGGTGGACCCCCACGCGGAGCCGCGAATTTCTGTCCGGGAGCTGAAGGCCCGGCTCTCGGAGGCGATGGGGAAGTCGGCGGCGGATTGGGACAACTTCGACTACCCGATCCCTGGCCACCCGGCGATGCTTCCAGAGCAGGGGGCCCTGCAATTCGTAAGTTTTTTCGATTCGGTTTTGATCCCGACTCAGCATTGTCTGGATTTTTCCTGATTTTCCGCTCACACACATTTTTTTTTGGATTTAGCCCGGCCTCGTCTATGTCCGTTCTGCCGCCCCTCCTCCCAAAGACGCCGCCGTCCATGCAGCCAATAGGGAGCTGGCGGAGCGGCAGAAGGCCCGCAAAGACCGCGAGGACGCCAAGAAGGCGGAGCGGACGAAAAGGGAGGAGGAGAAGAAACTGTGCCGCCGCCGAGGCAACGTGGTCTCCGACTCCGAGGACGACGACGACGACGACGGCGACGACGACGGCGGTGATGACGAGGGCGGTGACGACGACAGCGGCGATGACGACGACGACCAGATCGACTGGGACCAGCTGGATGATCGCGCCCCGGGTCCCGACCTCGCCGGCGCCTCCGGCAGTGGGGGCGCGCCGAGCTCTCCGCGGCCGGCGGCTCCCACTACCTCCATGGTTCTTGCGCTCGCCCCCGCGAGGTTGCCCCCCGTGGCGACGGCCATGGCGGGGCCATCGATGGCTTCGGCCGCCGCGACGACATCGGTCGTGGTGACCGTGTCGCCGGCGGCGACAAGTTCGGCGGTAGCTGCGGCGACGGCCGCATCGACGTGCGCCTCGACTGTGGCCTCGTCTGTGGCCACATCCGCCCCAGTCGCTGCGCCGCCTTCCGCCGCGACGGCGGCATCGCCTACCGCGGCGGCGACGACCGCGACAGCCTCCACGGCTCTGCCGGCCGTGGTGACCTCGGCGCCCGCGACGGCGACGGCGACCGCGGCAACTTCTACAGCTCCGCCGGCCGTGGCGACCGCGGCGCCTGTGACGGCAGCGGCTCCCGCCGTCTCCGCGATGGCGGCACCCTTGACTCCGCCGGCCATGGCGACCCAGCCGTCTGCGCTGGCGGAGACTGCCACCGTCTCCGCGACGGCGGCCTCGGAGACGACTGTTGCGGTGGCGACGGCGGCGCCTTCTTCCGCGGCGACGACGGCCGCGGCGGCGAGTACGGTGGCCGAGTCGGCCTCCTCGACGGCTGCAGCGCCGAGTGCCCTCTCGGGCAAGAGGGCGCGTGACGAGGCCGGGTCAGTAGCCAGTCCGACTCCGAAGCGCCAGCCGTCTTGGTTAGTACCTAACTTCGCCGCATTTCTTTCTTTCTTTATTTCGTTTGCTAATTTCCTTTTGCTTCAGGGGTCGGCTGCAGATCCTGCCGCAGAAGAAGCTGATCCTGTCCTCGGGGGGTTCGGGGACGGTGTCCGGCTCGGGGGCATCGCGATCCCCGGTGTCGGGTGCCTCGGCAGGCGCACCTGCGAAGTCGCCCCTGGGCGCGCCAGGGGCGGTGGCAAGCGCGGCGATGCCAGCGGCGAGCGCGTCGGCTCCGGCGGCCGTAATGGTTGCCAAGGTGACGGAGACGGCCACAGCCGGCTTCGAGCGCGCCCGCGGAGGTCGATGTCCTGCGCGTCCAGGGGCCCCAGGGGCAGGAGCAGAGCTTCAACGAGCAGGCAGAGCGACAATTCTGGGGCGCGCTCCCGCGTAACCAGAGCCAAGCCGCTCAGGCCCTGGAGGCCGCACTCTGTCTGGTTCAGGCGATGGGGACCCCGACTCAGGTGCGTGCGTTCCCGCTCTTTCGCAGAGCTTTGGCCATCTTGTTTTACTTATCCTTTTTTGCTGTCTCAGGAACTGGCCAAGATGAGTCGGGCCAAGTCGAACTGCATTCGCTTTCAAGAATGCGAACAAGTTCGGCTTGATGAGGAGGCGCAGGCTGTGGTGGAACAGACCACGCAGGCCATGCGGGAGGCCGACCAGGCCAAGAAGGCGCAGGCCGGGACGGAGGAGAGGGCGGCCGCCGCCGAGAAGGCGCGCAAGGAGGCCGAGGCACGGTTGGCCGAAACCCTCCAGAGGGCCGAGGCGGCGGAGAAGAGGGCCGAGAAGGCAGAGGCGAACGCAGCCAAGGCACGCGAGGCGGCCAGCGCCGAGCGTGAGCTCCGACAGCGTCGGCTGGGTTGGTCTCCCAGCTCACCGCCCAAGTTTCCGCGTTGGAGAAGGAGGTCGACGGTAAGATTCCTGTACCTTTGCCTCTGCTTTGATCCATTCTCCTCGGTGTTGCGTTTGTTTGATTTTCTTGCTTGTTTGACTTTCAGCGCTCAAGGCGGACCTGGAGGAGGCGCGGGGCGAGAACACCCGGCTGGACCAGCTGCGGATCGGCGCCGAGCTCCTGGTGGACGAGCTGCAAGTGCCACAGCCGGCCGGGACCACCACCTTGGAGGCGCGCCTGCTCTCCATCACCAACCGCTTCGGCGCCCTCCGTCGTGAGAGCTTCGAGGCCGGAGTCTTCTGGACCTTGGTGATGGAGCAGACGCACTACGGCGACTCCCACAACCTCGAGGGCTTGTCGCTGGGCATGGTGCCTGGCTTCACCGATGAAGAGGTCGAGGCTATGAAGACGAAGGCCGCACCCGTCGCTGCGACGCTTGCCAAACTCCTCGCCTCCTTCGCGTTCCCTCTACCGTCGCCTCCAAGTAATGAGTAGTAGCAAGTAGAGTAGTTAGTCGAGTCGGGCCGAGTGGCCCTCATGTAAATATAAAAAACTCGTCTTTGTCTAGATGGAACAAGTGCTTGCTCTTTAAATTCAAGTTCGTTCGAAACTTATTTGAAGTTTTAAGCGTTTTTTCCTTCATGACTTCCTTCTCTTTCAGACCGCCCAATTGTCTCGGACCCCTCATTCAACTGACTGGCGACTCAGGCCGCTCCTAGCCGCCGAGGCGTCAGAGTCCCGAGTCGGCCAGTCGGGTCGGCCGAGAGATCGTCGACGCTCAGGTTCTGTCCGAGTCGGACCTGCACTTAGGATTTTCATGTAAATTCCTTAGCCATGGACGCGTTGTCGGTGCAATTTCGCTCTTGGCCTTGACGCTCGTTTGTCGCGGGCGTTTTGGAATTTACACGGCCTTTTTTGCGCACCCGCTGGGTGGAGCCCCCGAGTCGTTAGAGTCGGGGATCGGCGGTCGGCAGTCCAGGACTTGTTGTCAATTAAAAAGGACAGAAAGAAACGAACTTTCTTTTTATTTCGTTTGTATATTTTTGACAGTACAAAAGGGAAAGGAAATACAAGCTAGGGGTAAAAGCGACGTAGCTGGTCGATGTTCCATGCGTTAGCGAGTACGCGTCCGTCGGCGTCCTTGAGCTTGTAGGTCCCAGGTCGGAGCACCTCTGCTACGGTGTAGGGCCCCTCCCATGGCGGAATCAACTTGTGCCGACCCTGATTGCCCTGCAAAAGGCAAAGAACGAGGTCGCCAACCTCGAAAGCGCGGCCTTTAATTTTCCGTTCGTGGTAGCGGCGCAACGCTTGCTGATACTTGGCGGAGTGCAGGAGTGCGGCTTCTCGTGCTTCATCGATCTGGTCGAGCGCATCCTCGAGGTAGCGCTCGTTGAGGTCCGGGTCAAACGCTTGCACCCGCGGGGCCCCATAATCCAGGTCAGTCGGCAGCACTGCCTCGGCTCCGTACACCATGAAAAATGGAGTGTAGCCCGTGGCGCGACTCGGCGTCGTCCTTAGGCTCCACAACACTGCATCGAGTTCTTTTGCCCACCGACCGGCAAATTTTTTGAGCTTGTTGAAAATTCTGGGTTTTAGTCCTTGGAGGACCATGCCATTTGCTCGTTCGCACTGCCCATTCGTTTGGGGGTGAGAAACGGCTGCCCAGTTGACTCGGATGCCATATTGGTCGCAAAAGATCAGGAATTTCTTCCCCGTGAATTGCGTGCCATTGTCAGTGATGATGGCATTTGGCACCCCGAATCGGTGTACGATGTCAGTGAAAAACTTGACGGCTTGCGCTGAGTCGATCTTGCCAATCGGCCTGGCTTCTATCCACTTTGAGAACTTGTCAACGGCGACGAGTAAGTGAGTATAGCCTCCCGGTGCCCTTTTCAGAGGACCAACGAGATCCAAGCCCCATACTGCGAACGGCCAAGTAATAGGGATGGTTTGTAAGGCCTGAGCCGGCAAATGAGTTTTGCGAGCGTAATGCTGGCACCCTTCGCAAGTGCGCACCACTTGCTGGGCGTCGGCTACAGCGGTCGGCCAGTAGAAACCGTGCTGGAACGCGTTCCCGACTAGGCTTCGTGGTGCGGCGTGATGGCCACACGTTCCGCCGTGGATGTCCTGGAGCAGCTGCCTACCCTCGCTGAGAGGGATGCAGCGTTGGAGAACTCCAGAGTGTCCTCTTTTATACAGCTCATCGCCGACCACCACAAACGTCTTGGCGCGCCTCGCGAGTCGGCGTGCCTCGGTGCGGTCGGACGGGAGTTTTTGTCGTAGCAGGTAGTCGATGAAAGGTTGCCTCCAGTCGTCGCGTGACTCGGGCGCAGCCCCCGAGTCTGGCGAGGCGTTGTCGCGGGGGTCGGTGGGAGCCCCCGAGTCGTCGCCGTGCTCAACGACCAAAGCCGCGTTGGCCTCGATCGGAGCCGGCTCTTGCGCCTGCTTTTCTGTTGGGTCGGTCGACGCAGGATCCTTGATGGACGGCTTATCTTGGTCGCAGGCGAAAATGCCTGCCGGGATTGGCTCCCGGTTGGACCCCATCTTGGCCAACGAGTCGGCCGTTTCGTTGTCCCGCCGAGGGACGTGTTTGACCTGAAAACCATCAAATTTTTCTTCGAGACGGCGGATTTCAGCACAATAGGCCGCCATCTTAGGGTTAGTGCAAGTGGACTCATTCATGACCTGGTCAACGACGAGCTGAGAATCGCCAAAGGCTTCAAGCCTACGGACTCCTAACTCGGCCGCTGCCTTCATGCCGTTAAGCAGAGCTTCGTACTCGGCTACATTGTGTGAAGCTGGGAAATTGAGTCGAATGACATATTGCATTCGCACACCTCTCAGCGAGATGAGCAGCCATCCGCTCCCGGCACCTCTTTTTGTGAGAGAGCCGTCGAAAAATAGCCGCCAGCATTCCCTTTCGACAGGAGCTATGGGCAACTGGGTTTCGGTCCACTCGGCGATAAAGTCTACCAGGGTATGCGATTTTACTGCAGATGGGTGCATAAATTCTATCCCCTGATCCATTAATTCTAACGCCCACTTAGAAATTTTGACCGACACCTCCGGATTGCCTAGGACCTCAGCAAGAGGGAAGGAGGAGACGACGGTTACCGGATGGGCGTCGAAGTAGTGGCGGAGTTTGCGCCGAGTGATGACCAGCGCGTATATCACCTTCTGGATTTGCTGCCACCTTGTCTTGCAGTTGGAGAGGACTTCGCTGACAAAGTACATGGGCTGTTGCACCTTGAGCACCTTGCCCGACTCCGTCCGCTCCACCACCAGAGCGGTACTGACCACTTGCGTCGTCGCCGCTATATAGAGCAACAAGGGCTCCTTCTCGGCCGGGGAGGTGAGAATCGGGGCACTAGAGAGCTTAGCCTTGAGGTGATCAAGGGCCTCTTGTGCCTCGGCTGTCCAGACGAAGCTGTCGGATTTTTTGAGGAGCCGATAGAGCGGCAACCCCTTTTCCCCGAGTCACGAGATGAATCGACTGAGTGCGGCTAGGCAACCGGTCAGCTTCTGTACGCCTTTCAGGTTTTTGATCGGCCCCATCTTCGC
Source organism: Eragrostis curvula (assembly GCA_007726485.1). Classification (NCBI taxonomy): domain Eukaryota; kingdom Viridiplantae; phylum Streptophyta; class Magnoliopsida; order Poales; family Poaceae; genus Eragrostis; species Eragrostis curvula. The sequence continues at coordinate 36,562 of RWGY01000074.1, read as the reverse complement.
GATGGCTTCGATTTTTTCTGGGTTGGCTTCGATGCCGCGCTGTGAAACGCAATACCCCAAAAGCATCCCTTTCGGGACCCCGAAAACGCATTTCTCGGGATTGAGCTTAATGCCATTCTCTCTTAGCCATTGGAACACGGCGTCGAGATCAACGACTAAGTCGTCGGTTCGCATGGACTTGACTACGATGTCATCCACGTACGCCTGCACGATCCGTCCGATGAGGTCACCGAAACACTTGATCATGCAGCGTTGGTAAGTGGCGCCGGCATTCTTTAACCCAAACGGCATTGTAACATAACAATACGAGCCGAAGGGCGTGATGAACGCTGTCGCCTCTTGATCACCGATCTTTAGAGGGATCTGGTGATAGCCTGAGTAGGCGTCTAGGAAACACAGGGTTTCGCACCCCGCGGTCCAGTCGACTATTTGGTCGATGCGCGGCAAAGGAAACGGATCCTTTGGGCATGCCTTATTGAGACTCGTGTAGTCAACACACATCCTCCATTTCCCGTTTTTCTTTTTAACAAGTACAGGATTGGAGAGCCACTCGGGGTGGTACACTTCTTTGATGAAGCCGGCGGCAAGGAGCTTCGTCAGCTCGTCGCCGATGGCTCGGCGCCTCTCCTCGTCGAATCGGCGCAACCTCTGCTTGACCGGTTTCGATCCCGGCTTGATGTTGAGGGAGTGCTCGGCGATTTCCCTTGGAATCCCCGCCATGTCCGAGGGCTTCCACGCGAATATGTCCTTGTTGGCGCGGAGGAAGTCGACGAGCGCGCTTTCCTATTTGGCGGAAAGGGTCGCCCCGATGATGACCGCCTTCCCCTCGGGGTCGGCCGGGTCGAGGGGAACCTTCTTGGTGTCCTTGGACGGCTCGAACGAGCCGGACGCCTTCTCCGGAGTCGGCGTCTCCTCGGACTCCACGCTGGCGACCTCCGGGAGGTCGGGCTTGTTGACGAGCGCTGCTGCCAGCTCGCAGGACTCTACTTCGCACTCGTAGGCACGTTGAACTGACATGCTCATGGTGATGACACCTCTTGGTCCCGGCATCTTGAGCTTGAGGTAGGTGTAGTTGGGAACGGCCATGAACTTCGCGTAACATGGCCGCCCGAGGATCGCGTGGTACGCGCCGGGGAAGTCCACCACGTCGAAGGTGAGGACCTTGGTGCGGTAGTTGATCGGCGTGCCGAAGGTGACGGGCAAGTCGATTTGCCTGAGTGGCATGGCCGTCTTTCCGGGCACGACCCCGTGGAAGGGTGCGCCCGAAGGTCGGATGCGGGAGCGGCTGATTCCCATGGCGTCGAGGGTCTCTGCATACAAAATGTTTAGACCACTACCACCGTCCATTAATACCTTGGATAGGCGCTTGCTGGAGACGATGGGGTCGACGACGAGTGGGTACCGCCCTGGACGCGGCACGTACTCGGGGTGGTCGACGCGGTCGAAGGTGATGGCCGCCTCGGACCACTTGAGGAAGGCCGGAGTCGCCGGCTCGACGGCGTACACCTCTCGGCGCTCCAGCTTCTGGCGTCGCCTGGAAGAGCCGACTCCTTCGCCCCCGAAGATCATGAGGCAGCGGGTGGTTTGCGGAAAACCGCCATCCGCCTCCTTCTCGTCCTCCCCGTCATCTTTGGGGCCGGAACCCTTGGGGTCGGACTTCCTGGCCTTCGCGCCCAGGAATTTCAGCATGAGCCCGCAGTCCTTGAGGGCGTGCTTGACGAGGTAGGCGTGGTTGGGGCACGGTGCCTCCAGCATCTTCTCGAAGTGCTGGTTCTTGTTGTCATTGTCGACGGCCGGCTTCTTCTGCTTGCGCTCGATGGCCGCGACGAGCGTGTCGTTGCGGCATTGCTGATCGCCGCCTTTCTTCTTCTTCTGCTTTTGCTTTTTGTCGTGCGGGGCAGACGGACCCGCACCGGAACTCTCGTTCCGCTTCGCCTTGCCTTTGGTCCGGTGGAGGAGGGCATCGACCGCGTCCTCGCCGGAGGCGTAGCTGGTGGCCACGTCGAGCAACTCCTTGATGGAGCGCGGACTCTTGCGGCCGAGCTCATGAACGAGCCCTTCGTTGCTGGTACCCGCTATGAACGCGGAGATCACCTCGGCATCAGCGAGATTTGGCAACGTGTTGCATTGCCGGGAGAACCGCTTGATGTAGTCCCTCAGGGACTCGTCGGTGCCCTGCCGACAGTTCCTAAGGTCCCACGGGTTCCCCGGGCGCGCGTACGTGCCCTGGAAGTTGCCGATGAACACTTCCTGGAGGTCGTCCCAATCTTGGATTGAGCCCTCCGGGAGGTGCTCGAGCCACGTCCTGGCCGAGTCGGCCAAGAAGAGGGGGAGGTTGCGGATGATGAACTGCTCGTCGGTGGCGCCGCCGGCTTGGCATGCCAGGTGATAATCCTCCAGCCACAACGCGGGATTCGTTTCCCCGTTGTACTTCGTGACGTTGTTGGGCGGCCGAAACCGCTGGGGGACGGGAGCCCGTAAGATGGCGCGGCCGAAAGCTCTGGGACCGGCCAGGACCGGAGTCATAGGCTTGTCCTCCTCCGGGTCGAATCGCCCACCACGCCACGGAGCGTAGACAAAGTCCTCGGCTTCGCACCGTGGACCCTGCTCTTGCTCACGGCGCCTTGCCCACAGGATGTCGCGGGCATCGCGGATCTTGCCAAGCCGCTGATGGACTGGCGGCGCGTCCCCAGTCCCACTCTGCTGAGGGGTTTGGTGGACGGAAGTTTCGGGCTGTGCCCGTTGCTTGGTTGGCGTGCGGTAAGAAGTGCTAGACTCCCGCCGCCGTGCAGCAGAACTTTGCTCGCGCTCGGCCTGCTGTACCGCCGCCAAGTCCAGGAGGTCCTTGAGTTCCCCCTAGATTCTCCGCTGGTCCTCGTTGGACGGCAGCGAGAGTGCGCGCAGAAGTGTCGCAGCTGCAGCGACGTTCTGGCTGGGCCTGGCGTATCTGGGTACGTGGTTACTCGCCTCGTCCAGAATCCGCTGCCGGGCTTCGCGCCCATGCGCGCGCACGCGCTCGCGCTGAGCCTGGCGCTGCGCCACCTTGCGCTCGAGCCGCTCGCGCTCCTCCTTAAGCCGCTGCTCGGCCTCCGCGACCTCGTGTTGGCGTTGGAGCAGGCGCTCCAGGTCATCACCCCCCCGGCGTTCGACGCTCGCCGGTGGAGTTTCTTGCTGCACCTCTGCCACAGGCAGGGGCACCGCTTCTGCTGCCGCCCTGGCGTTCGCTGCCGCCGCGGCCACTGCAGGGTCCGGCAGCATGACCACGTCGTCACCGTCGCGGCGACTGCCTTCCCCGACATCCACCATCATGCACTCGCGTGAAGGATGGTGGCTGCCGGTGTCGGAGCCGTAGTCGAGGAGATCATCCTCGTCGTCGTCGTAGTCGTATTCCGCCATACCCACGAGCTCCGCGCTCATGGACATGGCGAAGGTGAGGGCCCGTCGCGGGGGAGCCGGCGCTTCGACGCGCGAGAGCCCCCCGTTTCGGACCACGATGAACTCCAGGCTCCCGAAGTACATGAGAGCGCCCGGAGTCCAATCGATGTCGTGGCTCGCCATCGAGAGAAGATGTCAAACGCGCTGAGGTCCCCTTCCTGGCGCGCCAACTGTCGGTGTTAAGAAACCGGCCGACGAGTAAATTTGTAATCACGGCGCTTGACAATCTTTCACGATGGCGGGGATTTGTGAGAGAGGCGAGGTTTATACTGGTTCGGGCAATCGATGCCCTACGTCCAGTTCGTGGGTGGTTCGTGTTTCGATTTGCAGAGGGGAGCTACAAATGGTGGTGAGGGAGGAGAAGGACTCCAAGCCTCTTTTTGTTTGTTCGTGTCAGCTCTAAGTCGTATATCGCATGCTGCGTCTCATACGGGTGTGTCCCGCTCTCCATGCACCAGGCTCTCCTTTTATAGCCCAAGGAGTGAGCTGGTTTACAAGTGGGAGCGGGGTCTCGAGTTGTGGACGGCGCGGCTACGCGCCGCGCTAGCCTGAAACCTATCCGCTACAGGGACTCTAGTCAGGCGGCGTCCTGTCAGCGTGGTCGCCGGGCAGGTGGTCGATATTTCCACCCAGACTGTTGCGACCGTCTTGTCGCCGGTCCAGTCTTTATCCCTGTTCATAGCGATGATGATGTCATAGCCGTCCCGTTGCTGTGCTCGAGGTGTCAGGCGGCGCTGTGGGATGGGACGGATGTCACTGTGCAGGTCAAATCGTATGCCTGCAAGTGGGCGAGTTGCTGAGCAGAGTTAAGGCTCCCCAGCTACCCGTCGTAAATGCCTGTCCTCCTTGTCAGAGGGAAAGCTTCTCAACGAAGTCTCCCGTTTCGGGGTCGGGCGAGGCGGAGATCGTGGGCCCGCCCTACTCGGGGTCGGGCGAGGCGGAGATCGCGGGCCCGCCCTACTCGGGGTCGAGCGAGGCGTGGCTTGTGGGCCCGCCCGACTGGGGGTCGAGCGAGGCGGAGTCCGTGGACCCCACCCGACTCGGGGTCGGGCGGGGCGGAAGTCGTGGGCCCCGCCTGACTCGGGGTCGGGCGAGGCGGAACTTGCATACGCCTTCGGGGTCGGCCGTGGGCCCCTTGAGCATTCCGTTGTCGTAGGCCTATTCCTGTGGGCCCTGCACGCTTAAGCTAAGATGATTAGCAGAATTAAGTATCCTAAATCAGGATACCCTAATTTGGGTATCCATCAAAGCTTTATTAAGCAAACAATATTGTTTAAGGGGAGCCATCGTCAGGCTCATGCTTTACAATAAGACCCAATTCGAAAAGCATCTCACATACAATGCTAAACTCGTCGATGTTATACCCACTCGAAGGAGAATAAGGCCTTCGAAAAAGGGATCTATTACCCCGGAAGAAATCATTCGCTCAACATGCGAAGCTGCATCGAAGGAGGAAGATGAATCTAAAACGTTAATAGCTCTACTACAGCGAAGGTCCCCGCCCTTATTCTTTTTGGCAGCACCTCGATGTGAAGAACTGCCACCTCGCGGACGACGACCACGTGGCCTTCGCTTGTTACAGCCCCGAGTACCTTCGGGAATATCAACCTCTGGGCGATAAACTCTCCCAATAGCCACAAGGCTACCAGGAGGAAAAGAGAAAGAACTTTCACCTCCCTCAACGGGTGACAAAGGACTCGAATCACTAGATAAATTAATCTCCTAAGGAGAACTTAAAACTTCAATCGGAGGCTCACGGCGAATCAAGCCACTAGAAGAAGGCTCTGGAGTCGCAAACTCACTCAGGGAAACATCAGATGATGAATCCAGAGCAACACACTTCCCTGAAACCAGGTCAAAAGAAGCCTTCGGAGTAGCGAACTTGCTCAATGAAAAATCAGAAGAATCCTAAAAATACAAAGCCAATCAAACAAAGATTAATCGAAGCTACAGCAAAGTATACAACGCAGAAAGTTACAACAGTTCTCAACAAATACAAGCCCGAAGGGAAAATATAACCCCTCTTCCGAAACAAGACAAAAATTGTTTATACCTCACTCTGAGGTAGGCGACCAACCGACTTCACCCGGCCCCAGAAAGACTTGTCAAAATGACTAGCAACTTTCAGGAGGCTTCGACCACAGGACGAGGTGTAGAATCAACAACAGAAAACTTAAAGTCTTCAGAAGCAACCTTCGCCAAAGCATTGCTCCCTTTGACATCCAGAGAATGAAGAAGATCCCGGATAGCCAGATGAACGGCATTAGCAGAGAAGGCCTTACAAGCCTGCACCATATAAGGAATGTTGAGGGAAAGCCAAGACTGGCGCTGTTCAGTCGAAGAATCCTCAGGGATCTGATCAGGAATCGCACCCACTGAGATAAGAGCGTCCTGAATATGGCCGCAAAGGGAAGCCAGGCGAAGCTCTTCAGCTTCGACGAAGGAAACCACCTCATGCTCCGCGGTTTCAAACTTTTCACGAAGGGCCCCTTTGGCGTCCAAGGCCTGCACAAGAGACGAATCGGGATCCCCCAACTATTTCTCCAGAGAAGCCACCTTCGTCTTAAAGTCCTCAATAGACTTGACAAGGGTCTCCTTCTCAGCGGAGAGATCAGGCACACGTTTCTCGCTAAGAGCGAGCGCATCCTCTTTATCCTTGACCTTCGTCTCAAGGACCAAAAGATCCTCGCGAAGACGGTCCTGATCAGCCCTCGCCAGGGTCAGCTCATTAAATTGGCAAAGGGAGGCTTGGGTGATAGCAAGCGACTGACAAAACAAAAATGAAGTTACAAAGGCAAGCAACTGGATGGATACAAAGAATAACAAGCCACTCACCTTCATCTGCGAAGACAGTAAAGACTTGTACAGGGCATCACCACCCAGAAGTACGAGTTCATTTTCCACTTGGGGAAAACGAACCCTCTCTGCAGCAGCAACAAAAGGCGCAGCGGCCTTGGCACTCATAACGAAGGTGTTCGAAGGCACCTCCTCACAAAGAGCTAAAGAACCCCCAATAGCTTCGACTGAATCAAAAGTCATGTCAAAAGGGAGAAACTCTCCTAGCATTGCTTCAAAGACTGAGTGTAAGAAAAGGTCACCACCTGCTAAAGGACTAAGGGGCTCACGAAGCCCGACACCAGGCTCCGAAGGAAGTTGAACTTGGGAGTGATCTGTAAGAGGCCCCATGTTGTCAGCAATTTGACGAAGCTCAGCCATACTGAGAGATGAGAGACAACCTTGAGCAGAAGCTTCGGCTGCTCCTTCGCCCTGAACTGGAGCGACAGGAGAAGTATCAAGACCCCTATCACGGGTCTTGTCCTGGATCCTAGCCTTCAATCCAGATTCAACAAGAATAGAATCTGCACTCTTCGAAGCCATGTCCTAGATCTTGGCCTTCTCGGAGATGCTGGAGTCGCGGACGTTAACCTTAGAAGCAGAAACATCCTTCGCAACAGAAGAGGAAACACCCTTCGCAACAGAAGAGGAGCCCTTCAACGAAGCTTTCTTGGGAGCTGATTGAGCCTTAGCCCCAGAAGAATTGTTATCACCACCCTCCGGAAGGGAGAAAATATCCAATGCGGAGCGAATCACCGGAGCCTTAAAGGCAAAAGTCAGTTTGGCTGAATACGAAGTCTTCGGCTGATTTGCTGGAGCAGTAGCAGCACTCAAAGCCGCTGCGTTAGCTTCGCTGACAGCTTTATCGGAACTATCCTTCGATGAGGTCTTATGAGTCTTCAGCTTCTTCGTGGCTTGCTCTTCGCTAGACCTTCGATTACCAGACATCTTGAAAAAGAACGAAAGGAAAGGATCTCCTATTGCGAAAGGGGGTTGGTAAAAGCAAGGGAAAGAGAGTGTGCAAGACAAGCGATTGAAGAAACTACGTGCCCACGATAAAGATATATAGAGGGAAGCAATCATCGGGAACTGAAAAGAAGTACAGAACGACAAGACACGTGCGTGAATCAGAAAGGCACACGGCGTAATCATGAAGAATAAAAATTGACTCTGGTTTACGTTACACTAAAACACTTCGTCAATTGAGGGCTAATGTTGGAGACTACACCGAAGCCCCCTGACTCACGCGAAGATCGACAGCCACTAGCGAAGGCGGAACGGAGAAGCAGGCAGTGCAGGAACAACACCCGAGTCGAACCACCAGGCTAAGAGCCGTGCTAAGGCAGCCAATGGCATACATGTAAATATGATCACTCTCCCCCTTATAAATATGGAGGGAGATGATCCTGTAATGACATCTGGTTTTCGGGCCTCGAGTCAAGGACAGAATCATTTGCATCGCACTCAGACCTCTCGATACGCTTAACTCCTTCGCCCAGCATCACGGGCAAAGGAGAGCTTCGCGCAACTAACTGCAGGGAACCTGAGCGAGGACATCTTCGTCCGACACCGCGGACCAGGAAGGAGAGCTTCGCTCCAACCAGTAGACGGAGACGATGAACAAGGAGGGCTTCGCGAGGTGATTCGATGGCTTCATCGCCCTTCGAGGGCTTCGCCAGTACTAGAACACATTATGATTCTGTTGGAGGGCTTCGATACGTCTAACGGAGACCTTCGATCCCCCAACATGATTAAAGATACATTCAAGTGCATCAGGGCACGGCCGCCGCTAGCTGTACGCAACCCGATAACTAGGTTCAACGCATCTAACTGACGGACCGCGTCTAGGCCCTACACATTCAACCCGAACATGGTGGACTACAGAGACCGGTACAGCTGTCACCAGCACTCGCGGCTACCACATCATCCCGTGGGGTTGAGGGCAATTCACGTCTAGAACAATTCCTTGAACCATACAAGCAACTATTCTAAATAACTTACTCCTCGCTAAAAGAGCAAGCCACCCATGCATAATAAAATCTATGTGAATTGTGTAAGCATATGGTGGTGCAAACAACTCATGCAGATAAAAGCTACCATGCATAGACGTGGATCCAACACAAGAATTTATCTATAATAATTACTTAAATAAATAAATATAAACTAAAGGGAAAACTAAATAAAATAAATAAGAAAATAATTCTTATTAAAGAAAATCTAACAAAAGGAAAGATACAAGAGAACTTTACCGACTTTCGAAGAAAACTCCGGAACTCCGAGCGAAGCTCTCACTTCTACTCTAACTCACATGACTAAACACTAATCCTATTCTAAACTACAAGAGTGGAATGCTTCTTCCGTGAGGTACAAATTGTTTTGAAGCCGGCCAGGGGTATTTATAGCGTCCTCAGGACGAGGGGGTATTTATACCCGAAGGTAACTTGGCGGGGCTGCCAAGGTAGGCTGGCCGGCCCCCCTACTAGGCCGACCGGCCCTCCATTGAGGCGGTTGGCCACCGCCTTCCGTGTGGACGCTCCAGATGCACTCCAGGTGTCGGTTCGGAGGTCGGTGACCCAGTGGGGGCAGTTGTGGTAGAGTCAGGGCCAAGTTTAGGCCCAAACAACCCACTCTGCAATGTCGGTTGGTCTTCCACCTTGATGGGCACTTGGGCTAGATGTTTTGAGGTATATGTAGCCCACTGGAGGAAGTTGGGGTCCAACGAAGACAAGAGTAGGCCGGCCGGCCTAAAGTTGGGCCGGCCGGCCAACTGTTTTTTCAGCCCGGCGCTCAATTTTGGAATTGGCGCTACTTATGCTCCTGGACTCCGAATTGGTTGATTCAAAAGTCCATTTTGACTATTTCGGCGAGGGCTTTGACATGGATGGATCAAATCTCTTGTTTGAATAATGATTTCTTATGTCATTCCTTGATTCTTGCTTTGAGAGTTGCCGAGATGTTGGAGCCGGATCTTGTGCTTTTGCATACTTGATATTTCTCTATAAGTATGAGCACATTTGCACCAATTTTCCGTTGTACCTTGCAAAACAAGCTTACATCCAAAACTTGTGGAATTTTATTAGTTTAATGCATAGAACATTGGTGCTCACCTTTTATTTACGGTAAGTTGACGGTAATTTTTTGGTTTTTACACCGTCAACAGTCAACTAATATGAGCAATATCCGAGTAATCATCTGATTAAGGATTGTATGGCCTTGAGTGATTCAGCCGAGTGAATTTTAGGGCGCCAAATTTCCCACCCATTAGCAACCCTAGCGTACCTGGGAAGCTAAGGTTAACAAATCTGAGCCACAGAGATGAAACCGGGCATTTTAAGCCATTCAATTTGATCCATCCGCCTATAAGGCCGGATCTCACCGCAACAGCGGCTCTTCTTCTTCGTCTCACCATCGCACCCCATTGTTCATCAAATCCCTAATTCCCCGCACCAATCCTCACGACTCAATGGCAGGAGAGGGAGATCAGAGAGAGATGGAGGGTACGGCGACTGCCGAGGCGCAGCCATTCAATGCTTCGGTAGGTGCAAGTTCTTCTCGGGGAGCAATGATTCCGAGGAGCATTGGCGGTGGATCCTCGGGTCCTCTCATCGTTGTTCCTGATGCTGCTGAAGGAGAGAAGGCCCATCCATGGCCTATATTGATAGCAAGTTCTTCTCGGGGAGCAATGATTCCGAGGAGCATTGGAGGTGGATCCTCGGGTCCTCTCATCGTTGTTCCTGATGCTGCTGAAGGAGAGAAGGCCCATCCATGGCCTATATTGATCTCTTCTGAGAAGAGACTGGAGTTCTTGGTGGAGAGAGGCTGGCTTCCACGCAAGGAGATCATCGGCTGGCGTTTGGCGGAAGGGGAAAAATTCCCATCTCCAGGGCCAGGTGAAATTGTTGTGTTTGAATCCTTCTTTCGACGCGGATTTGGATTGCCTACCCACTGGTTCCTCAGATCACTGCTTCACTTCTACAAAATCCAGTTGACCGATCCGAATCCAAATGGGATTTTACATTTGTCGATGTTCATCACTTTCTGCAAATGCTTCTTGGGGATTGAACCCCACTTTGATCTATTCCGTGACTTGTTCTTCCTGAAGCCATATCCCTCGGCTGAGAAGCCACAATTGATGGGAGGCGCTGGTATTCAGCTTCGGAGGAAAAACAAGTACTTCGATTGCCAGTTGTCCACCTCCAACAAAGGGTGGCATTGTGAATGGTTTTACTGCGCCAATGTTCTTCCCGCCCTGCCTAAATTTGAGAACAAGTATCCAGTGTATGAGGATATTTGGAAAAGTAGGCTGGGTCCTTCAGTGGCAGCAGAGTTGAAAGAATTGCATAACTTGATTGTGGCTGTGAAGGAGCCGAGTAAAGGAGTTCTCGGTCCACCCATTGCATTGAACTTTTGCTTGAGGAAATTTCAGCCCCTGAAGGCAAGATACCTTCCAGCTTGGCTGTGGAGAGGCCCTAGGGATCCGAACCAAGAACCAATCCCGGGGGGGTATCGTGAAGTGAAGCGTCGAGTCATTTGCCCAAAAAATGACTTCTTTGTCTCGAAGGACGCCGTTACCCTGCTGAAGTCGTCTGGCGATGACTTCCAGTGGTTTGGCTATTGGCGTAATGAGCCTCGCCCTGAGGTGAATGTCTCTTACTCTTTGTTCAATAGATTCCGAGTTATCCTCCTGAAAGAGTTTTGATTGTCTTGGGTTATTTTTCTTGTGGGGTCATGACAGGTTCAGGAGCCCTGGGCCTGATCCTCCAGTGATCACCGATGGTAACATGATGCCTCTGCAAATCAGGGAGCAGAACATTGAGTTGGCCGACAACGAAGATGAGATCACTGATGCGGAGCACAAGGCCTTGTTCGGAGACTCTGACAACGACGATGACGTTGATGCCGAGGGATATGATGGAGCTCAAGAAGGTGGAGAGGAAGAAGAAGATCCACTGGCCACCAGTAGCGAAGACGGAGAACAATCTCCGAGTCATGAGGATGCTCCTGCTGCTGCTCAGCCCGCACTGCTGGTGAGTTGATTTATCAACGCGAGAGGTGGAGTAAAACTAATCAGGATTGAGACGCTCATCGATTAGGTCTTGAATATGCTGCAGGCCCTATATCCAGTAGCCAGCAGTTGATTGACCGCTCTGCAGCTCCAAAGCGTAAGCGGAACCCCTCAATAGTCATCTCCAGTTCTGATGAGGAGCATGAGAACCTGGGAGACGCTGAGCCTTCATCCGAGAGACCAACTGACGCAGGGGTCAAGAAGGGTAAGAAGACCAAGGCTCAGGTCCGACATCCTTCTCTTGCTGCAGTATTTATAGACAGGTATTATTTCTCTAGAATAGAAAATACTTTATGTCTCTATTTTGTGGGTTAACTGTTGCATAGTTTCCTCAGACCGAGAAGGCAGCCGAGAGAGGGAGTGACTCTCTTGTCTTGGATGCCAACATGGTTGAAGCTCATGGCAAGGATGTTGGCGCCGATTCTGGGCAGGAGGCCTTAATGCAGTTGTGGATACTCTGGATAAAGAGTTGGTAGCTATGGATGCTCTTGCTGTGGAAGATGACAATACCAGGGCCAATGAACCTGGTGAGACAATTACTAAGGAAGCTATCTCAGCCCCTGACTCAGCCGTGCACCGAGCTTCAGCCCCCAGCAAGAAAAGAACAAAGCCATTGAAGAGGCTTAGGATTTCTGAGAGGTAAGCTCCTTTGACAGCCTTTAGTTGTTTATTTTTCTGCTATTTGTTTTAGTCAGCCAATTTTGACTTGTCCTTTTGATCAGCCTACCTACAGAGGAGGTGCCAGTGATGACAGCTGAGACGACTATCAGGGGACATCAATGTTGAAGTAAACACAGAGAGGGCTGCCCCCATAGAGCCGACGCTTGGTGCTGATGGTGATGAGCAGGAGAGACAGGAGGAGATGGTTCGACAGGTCATCGAGTCCCATGCTCTGGTGCTCCACTCTCATCCGTCACCAGCTGCAGAAGTCGAGATGATGAGCAGAGAAGTCCATTCGGTCAGCTAGGCTCAAAGCTTGGGTGGTGCCAGCTCTTCTGAGCCAGCTCCTAAGATTGAAGAAGTCCCACCTCCTACCATTGAGTTTAACCCGACTCTGTTTGAGTTTCGGGAAAGGCAGAAGAGGTCTGGGATTCTTTCCTTCGAGTTTGGTGAGGAGAAGGTGACCATCAATGAGACGGAGGACGAGGAAGAGTTCGACCTGTCAGAGAACCAGTTGATTGACTTGATTGGCACTCAGCAGGTAAGGTCCTTGACTGGCGTTTTTCTTCTTGTAACAGAAAAAGGGTCACTACTTGACATGCTTGATATTTGTAGAAAATAATTGCCAAGAGCTGAGAGAAGACCAAGTTCTTCAAGGTTCTGAAGTCTGCGGCCGACTCGCTCCATGGAGACCTATCTGCAAAGAACCTGAAGATATAGGAGCAGCAGGAGGAATTGGCTAAGTTGAATGCTGAGTTGTCAGCTGCTCGTAAGAAGAAAGCCGAGCTCGAACTTGCCCTTGCAGGTGATGCCTTGTAACCATTGTTTATTAGGTGTTCTGATTTTGTTGACTCACGTAGCTTGTCTTATCTCTCAGCTGAACCCAAACTGACCAAGGATGACTTGGACGAGCTTGACCTGTTGAGAAGGAATGCTCCTTTGCTGAGGGAGAGCATAGCCAAGGCAAATCTTGAGGTTGAAAGTAAGGCTAAAGCCCTGTCAACAGCTAACCAGGAGAAGGAAACCCTCAAAGCTGAGCTGGACAACCTGAAGACCGACTCGGATCTACTCCTTACCGAGAAAGAGGAGATTCAAGGTAAGGAATATGAATAAAAAGTTATTGTTCAGTCGCCTGCATTTCTTTGCTGAGTATCTTGGGTTTTGCAGGTGAACTAGTGACTCTGAAAGGAGAGAATAGCTCTCTTGTTCAGAGTGCTAGAGCCGTCTACGAGTTCTTCTGGTCGGTGCTTGAAGAGATGCCCGAGGGTCCTCTGCATGCTACGTTGGCGCAAGCTCCTGAGGCACTGCGAGCCCACTGCAAGTCTGTTGCCGAGTATGCTGCTCGCCACACTTTGGGAGTGGTCAAGTCATTGTACCCCAAGGTTCGCTTTGCTACTTGCAAGGAAGGATATGCCAAAGGAACAACTTTTGAGCAAGCAACCCAGCTGTCAACAGAGGCCAGTAGCTTTGCCGAGGAGCTGGTGAAGGATGTTCCCCTGTCGCCGTAGTTAGGGTTGCTGTGGGTTCCTGTAAATAAGACAATGAAGTAGTCATATGTAGGATTGAATGCTGAATACTTTGAATATCTGTTGACGGTGTAAAAAACCAGAAAATTACCGTCAACTTACCGGTAAATAAAAGGCATTCACCAATGTTCTATGTATTAAACTAATAAAATTCCACAAGTTTTGGATGTAAGCTTGTTTTGTAGGGTACAATGGAATATTGGTGCAAATGTGCTATTACTCATGGAGAAATATCAAGTATGCAAAAGCACAAGATCCGGCTCCGGCATCTCGGCAACACTCAGAGGAAGAAACAAGGATTAACATGGGAAATAATTATTCAAACCAGAGATTTGAGCCCTCCATGTTAAAGCCCTCACCGAGATAGTCAAAATGGACTTTTGAATCACCCAATTCGGAGTCCAGGAGCAGAAGATACGCCAATTCCAAAATTGAGCGTCGGGCTGAAAAGAGTTGGCCGGCCGGCCCAAACCCTAGGCCGGCCGGCCTACTTTGTTCTCCGTTGGTCCTGACCTTCCTCCAGTGGGCTACATACACCTCAAAACATCTAGCCCAAGTGCCCATCAAGGTGGAAGACCAACCGACTTAGCAGAGTGGGCTGTTTGGGCCTAAACTTGGCCCTTACTCTACCACAACCGCCCCCACTGGGTCACCGACCTCCAAACCGACACCAGGAACGCATCTGGAGCGTCCACGCGGAAGGTGGTGGCCAACCGCCACAATGTATGGCCGGCCGGCCTAGTAGGGGGGCCGGCCGGCCTACCTTGGCGGCCCCGCCAAGTAATCTTCGGCTATTTAATCCCCCCTACCGTGAGGAGGCTATAAATACCCCTGGTGGCCTCCGGTTCAACTGGTGCCTCATGGAAGAAGCATTCCACTTGTGTAGTTGAGAATAGGATTAGTGTTTTAGTTATGGGAGTTAGAGTAGAAGTGAGAGCTCCGCTCGGGATTTCGGAGTCATCTTCGGAAGTTGGGTAAAGCTCTCTTGTATCTTTACTTTTTCTTTAGTAAGAATTATTATTATGAATATATCTCCCTATTTATTTAGTTCGGAATTACCTCTGATCGACATATTGCTTTGAGTGAATATTATAGTGAAATTCCTATGTTGGTTCCACGACCGTGGGTGGTAGATATAAGTATGTTGATTGCTGGTGGATGCCTACACAATATGCTTAGATTTATTTTACATGGTTGGTCGAACCTGTTAGCGACAGGTTGGCCATCTGAGGTGATTGTTTGTGTGGTACAAGGAATCATCTTGGACCCAAGTTTGCACCCAGCTTTACGGAGGACGGTAGCCCCATGCGTGACAGGCGTGACCAGGCCTTTGTAATCCGCCACATTCAAAGTCGGCATAGTAGGGTCTTAATTATAGCGGGTATAGTACCTTTGGCCGTATCCTATTCCTGGATCGACCTTAGAGAAGTACGCATGCCCCGATACATAGGAATGGAACTGTTGTATGATCTCAAGTATATACATGTAGATTATTAGGGTGCTGAATGATAATTAGGTCGGATATGATTTCAGAAATCTTAACACTTCACTCGCTGCTCTCCCAAACTAAATGCTAACTCCTTTGTTACCTGCGTCGATGAATGTCATTCCGGAGTACCACACATACCATATAATTGTATCCTTGCTTTGGCCTAGTTTGCAAGTTATAAATAATAGATGTTTCCTTGCTACTTCATGATATTCTTAGCGTGCTTCCCTGTGGATAAATATAAATACGATAACCTTGGAATACTCCCGGGTAAAATGCTACAATGGTGTTCCGTGCGCTTGCGGAATAGAAATATTTTATTAAGCGTATGAAACATCAACAAGCATTTTTGGCGCTGTTGCCGGGGAAGCAATGGTTTAAGATATCTTTGATTGACATTGATTATCTGTTATGTTAATTTGCTGCTAACCTTAGCATCCCACCTGCATCTCATATCATCATCGCATTCGCATTATTAGCATTCGCACCTACATCGCATATCATCATCTCTGCATGTTTGATTTCCCTTCATCCCTGCATAAAAAAAAAAAGAATTCCCGAGTGCCCAATCATAGGCCACGGGCTCGAAAAAAAAAAAAACCCCGTGTGCCCAATCATAGGCACGCGGCTTAAAAAAAAATTGCCCGAGCGCCCAATCATAGGCGAGGGGTGTTGCAAAAGAAAGGTTGGATTCTTATGACAGGAAGAAGGAAATGTACATGGCGGAACCAAGACGCTCGACGAAGAAATCTAAAAGCTTAGTCTTGCATTTGATTGCAAGGACAAAGCTTGGGGAGGAACCGCCAGGTATGCAATCGCATTCATTTCATATTTTCCTTGTCGTATATCCACTCCTTTTGAAAAAAAAAATAATGAAAATGCTGCCTGGTTGTTTTGTTTGCTTCATGAATGCAAAAGTACATCATTTTGATGGAAAATACACTGCAATTTTGATCATAGCCTTGTTCTTGAACTTCTTTTCATACATGGGTGTTGATTTAAACATTAGTCATAAATCAAAATGCCTACATCTTTTTCTGTTGGTTGCGTGAGCCACTTCTGTGTCTATGTTCTTTTTTAAGATTATGCCCGGTGGTAGTTCAAACAGCAGAAAAGCACACATCTCTATAATACTTTTATGACAAAAGCAGAGTATCGCGCGCCCCTGCTCTTCTTACACAATTGATCGAATTAGACGTGGTGTCTAGGTTGATTAATGGAACAATAGAGATGTATGTCCGATGTAGACGAATAGGATTGTACTAACCATTGCAGGAATCATGCTGAGAGCAAACCAAGTACAGTAGGCGACATGAAAGGCACACAATTCAAGAAGAAGAAACTGACAAGGCGGAACTCGCACCTTCAAAAGGAAGGTTTTTCCGCTTAGACTTGCACATTGTTGCAAGGTCTAAGCTTGGGGAGGGACCGCCAGGTAAATGCTTCTATATATCATATATTCATCTCGAATTGTGCCCTTTCCAAAAAAAAAAAAAAACCAAAATTATTAGGTTATCGGCAAAGCCCAATAGGGGCTAGCCATTTGTATCACCCTCAATTCTTTTTTCAGGTACAAGAAGAATAGAGGAAGCGGCCTATTCAAGCTTAAGCCTTGCAAAGGCTCAAGCTTGGGGAGGACCGACAGGTAAGGAGGAGTTCAACACAAGCTCAAGTCTTGCAAAGACTCAAGCTTGGGGAGAACCCCCAGGTAAGTATTCCTGTCAATCAATAAAATACTCCCTGTTTTGAATAAAATGCTAGAATATTGGTGAATGCTGCACTTAAAGGAAATGATGATTAGTTACATACTAGCTCCCCCTGTGTCGCATTGATGCAACCTCTACTCCTGACATGTGTGTTATTTATTCTTGAGCATAGTCACATCACTAGTGTTGCTACATTTTGTGGGTTGCATCCATCACACCAAGTCTAAGCATTGTGGATTATGATATGGCATGATTAGGACTTGTTGCAATTTCTTAGCATGGTGAAAGTCCAGAGAAGTTTTCATTCTAAATTGCTGCAAGTACCTAAAAACCCTTTCGTTTTGGAACACTTCCCTTGTGAGGATTTATTTACCTACCAGAGCCATATCATGAAAATCTTCGAAACAGCCCCACTCATAGCCATTTGCTCATGCGTTGAGTTTTGTTAAGGTTTAAATGCTTTTGAAGTAAGCACTCTAAAATCTCGGTCATTATTCCTTCGCGTGAGTTTTTGTTTTCTTTCCACCAAAAAGGAATGTTTGAAAAATCATCAAACATCTCCATCCATTGTTGGCGTCTCTTACGGTCACGCGGGAAACACGCGACCGCGGGGAGACGCCGGGGGTTATGGAATTGTTCACTTGCACTATTTGACCAAATAATCCACAACTAGTAACAAGTACTAGATATGAATTATAAGGTTTGTCATGTTAAATAGAATATCCGCAAGCGGACGGATAACCTGTTGTAGCATTTCACCCGAGAGTATTCCAGGGTATCGTATTTATATTTTCCCAAAGGAAGACATGGTTGACAAGAGTACTTATGTTCATGGTGTTACAAACGATAAGTGATATAACCACATTCCAATGCAGGGGTAAGGTTTAATAATAATAGGGATAGTGTGACACACACGAAGGCATTCCACTCTCTCTAATAAAAGGCGAGAGACAATCCTAAGCAATGCTAAGTTAGACTAGCGAGCTACTACTCCAAAGGTACAACATTCATATAGCGTGCACAACCTCTACCTATCATCTAGCGTCATGCAAGCACAAGCAAGCGTCTAATGCCTAGGCAACATCGGGAGATCCGGCATACGCAAGGTCTGCCTCGCGACTCCGGCCTATTTACGTACTCCTATGCCGTGCCCGAACGTGGAGGGTTCCTTTGGATGGACAGGGCTGTCACTTCCTGCCACCTACCTCTACAAACCGTGGGACACGCACATACCCAAGGGTGGATAGACTACCCCGGCGCCATGCCGGCGTTACTAACCACGACTCTAGATCCCTCGAGGCACCCCCAACCCTTCGGATCGACGGGGTGATAAATCTAGAGCACCTTTGCAGGACAATGAGCCCGATGCCTAAACAGGAGAACATCTGGCCTAACTAGCATAAACTAGATAAAAGGGATCAAAGCTAGCACTAAGTCATGCATAAGCGTTCGTCGCTCAAGAACGAGCGACGAACGATGAACGATTAAGCAAGTTCAAGAATAATCGATGATCGAGTATGAACGAACGAAGAACGAATGATGAACGAGCATGAACGAACAACGAACGATCATACAAGATCATGATAGAACTAGCAAGCTCATAACAACTATATGAATACTTGTATTCCATAGATTAAATAACAAGTCTTACAAAGAGAGAGAAAGGATACAAGAGCGCTACCCAATTCTCCACAAGACTTTGGGAGCAATAGGGCAACCCACTACTCAGCCTAGCACTACCTAGAATTGCCTCTAGCTCTAGTGTGAGGAGGAGGGAATGATCCTTGTGTATTGTGTGTCTTGGAAGGAGGGGGGGTACCCCTCCTTATATAGTCCTTGAAGGTCGGCAACTTTGAGGCGGTTCCCGAGGTCGGTGGCATTTAATGTAGGGGGAACCGACCTCCAGAGGTCGGTTACAAACCGCCATAGAAAGATGGGCCCAGGGGGCCACCCTGCCAGGTCGGCCGACCTGGCCAGGGGGGGTCGGCCGACCTGTGCCTGGCCCCTCCTGGGCTGGGCTTTGGCAGGTGGCTCCCCCTCTGGGTTTACTTCTCTGGTCCAGGTGCACTTGGCCTTAGTTGTGTTTGGACTTTGACGAGATTTGGCCTTTTGTCTTGGAGTTGTATTCCCGCGGCGAACGTTGTTTTGTAGAAGTGTTGATTCGTCGCCTTGGGGCATGATTTCACCTGGATTTCTCCCTTATTCCACCTGCACACTAAAATCTAGAGGTACATGTGGAAATAGGTTATTCTTAAATAAAGTGCATGTAAAGAATGTCCAATCCTTCTTGTTTATTGAGCTAGTTGACGGTCGAAATTGGTCCGTAACGACCGTCAACAACTCCCCCAAGCTTACCCCTTGCTCGTCCCGAGCAAGAAGTAGGACTTTAGGTTGTTGATCAGGAGTTGCTACAATGCCTACTTCTCAAAGGTACCAAGTGTATAACAAAGATACTCATCCTTGAGTTGAATAAGTTGGCCAAGGTAACTCACCCTTGTCCCTTAGTCCTTATGGGGCTTTTGCTTTATACTTCACCTTGGGCGGTTGAGAGAGAGAACGGTGTACGAGCATTTGTTTTCTCATTCCTTGTCTTGCTTTTATTCTCCGGAGGTTTTCAAAAGGATTTTCAAAAATAAAACCAAGTTCCTCAAGTGATACTCTCAAGTCGCTCAAGTGGTGTTTTCATTCCTCACCAAGGCATGTGTGTTGCCTCATCCTACATCTAATAGGCTTTTTGTGGAGCTCAAGGTAGGATATGAAGAGAGGCATACTTGCATTCATATTTTGCAAAACCAAAAGAGTGGATCCACGGAGATAGCAAGCCATACAATCGTAGATCAAGATGTGCAAGTGTGTATATGTGGATGGTGGTGGTGTATGTGACTACTCCTCTTTTTGTTCACCTCTCTTTATTTTATATTTTGGGGCATGGCTATCTTTTTCTTCTTTCTTTTTCCATGCTCAAGATGAGAGCAGATAAATTTTCTTTTTCTTTTCATGCTCATCTTCTGTGAGCTTTATTTTCTTTCTTTCTTTTGCATAGCCATGCCTAATTTTGATATTTCAAGAGAGGTGATAAATTGTGAGGAGTGTCTTTATTTTGGTGGATGGTATGACATGTTGCTAACTTTCGGTGTAGAAGTTTAGCATATGAGGTGGAATGTGTACGTGATCTTGATCATGAGAGTATGGAGAGCATCTCACTAGGGTCACACAATTTTGATAAAGCTCAATGAAATGACAAGCAGCATATGTAAGGTTTTTCATTAAGTACTACATATGGCTTTGGTAGGAATTTATCATCACTGAGGAACTTATAATTTTTATGATTTTCGAAAACAAAATCTCTGGAGTTTTCAAGCTTAACTTGGAACAAGATTGCATCAGCTCTTTTTACCATATCATCTCTCACAACAACTTAGGTTCAGTGCAAGCGTATGCTACCCACAAGTTTCAGGTTCTAAGCAAGTATTTTTCAGCCAACAAACTCAAAACTTGGAGAGTACTAAGTTATAAACTAGGCACAAGAGAGAAATACGGCAGAGCAACTATTCATCATCTCAACATAGAAGGAAAAGAAACATTTTTACAGCACATAAAAAGAAACTACACTAATTATTTTTGTTCTTTTTAGTTTTGTTATTTTTATTTTGTTTTTCATATGAGAAACAGGAACAAGCAAAAAATGAAAGGAAAAGGATGCAAGTTGCGATACATGATACCTTAGCGGGGGGCATGGTGTCTCCCCCCCAAGCTTGTTCTTGCTCATGGGTTTTGTGGATCGAACCCCATGTGGCGAAAGTAAGCCGAAAGATCGGCTTGTCCCCGCTCCGTAATGTTGGTGAGGTTGGTGAGCTGGGTGTCGGTGCGTTCTTGCCACTGATGGGTTTGTAGGATGTGTTGATTCAGCGCGTATTGAGTGTCTTCCGCCATGGTCTCGAGCCTTCCCATTTGCTCGGAGAGGTTGTTCATTGCTTGCTCAAGGTGGGAACCTTGAGTCGCACCAGAGTCGGAGGAGTGTTCCTCCCATTGTTGTTGCGGAGTGAACATCCTTGGGTCATGCCCCGAGGTTTGCCACGCCGAGCCCCCGGCCATGTGCGGTGGCGGGGCTGAGTATGCACCGGGAAAATACCCGGTGTGACCATACCCCGGGCCGCCATGAGCCATGGGCTGCGGTGTGGGTGCCTCGAAACTTGATGGCTGCTCCGACCTGCGCGTCCTCCTGCGAGAAGAAATACTCCTGTGCGCACTCTCTATTTCTTGGAGCTCAATGGTTAGATTTTTGCAAGTATACAAGCGAAGATCCGGGTTAGGTAACCGAAACTCGTTTGTATACCCGACAAAATAAAATATGAGGGAATCATTTGGACCACGCTTAAGTGTATGACCGTGAATAAGATAATCTTTGTTTATGAGCATGCGAGGAGTATCAATATATTCAACATTAGCATCATGCAAAGCACCTACTCCTGCAGCGATACGTGTAATCAACGAAGTGCACTCGATAGGTCCTATCATCCCAAAATTATCTAGCCATTGGTGAATCATGTATTGCACAGGAGAAATCTTAATTTTCTCAACCATAGCATAAAGAATTTTCATTTCATCCTCGCGCACAACTCTAATATCACTCCTAGGAAAAAGAGTGACGCCAATCCACATGTGCAAAAAGCGCAAAGTAGGGTGATGGATGTGATTAGTTCTAGGCTGCACACAAGTTGAAAAACCCGTAATCCTTTCCCAAAATGCAAGCTTTGAAAAATCAGGAAGGGCACTATCAATATCAACATTGCAGCGAGTATTAAAGCCGAGTATCATGCTAAGGTCCTTCCATTTCAAACGGTATTCTTCCCGGAAAAACCGAAAAGTAATACCTTCATCTACTACTCGTAGGGTGCATAAAAACTGAAGTGTAAGCAAGCGGGAACCCGGCTCATCTACACTAGCAAAATCTTTCCACCCTATAGCTTTGAATACTCGAGAAAATTCAGCATTCATACCTGTTTGTTGCAGCAGCTCCGTGTCAAATGCTCGCGTAGGAGCAAAGATACGGTTTTGAAGAAGTGCGTAGGCGTTCGTCTCGTGCTCGCCCACCAAGTCGAGGTCAGTGTCGGCGAGGAGACGATGCTTGTTGTTGCTCTCTTCTTCGGCTGCATGTGGTGGACTTGGCGGTGTTTCGACCACGGGGCGCGCGCGCGTGCTTCGGCGTGAAGAGCTTGGACTTGAGCTTGAGCTTAGGGACTTCTTCAACGATCTGTACAGCCGCTTCGCTCCCGACATGGCTGCAGCGAGGAGAGCAAGAACACAAGAACAAAAACTCCGAACGGGTTATGTTAGGGAAAATTGAATTGGCGAAACCGTCGGTTGTTCTTGTGAGCAAGAAAATCGCAACTCGAAAAAACAAACAAAAACAAATCAAAGCACAAACTGAAAGAACAGAGGGAGAGGAGTTTTTTATGCAGAATTTTGAGGCAAGCACAAAGTGAGAGCAAAGGAGAACCTTGTGAGCAAGAGAGTGAAGTGAATGAGGAGTGAAATGAGTGTGTGTGAGGGGGAGAGAGCCTCTGGCCGGCCACTCCAACTTATAGCACGAAATGTAGCCATTTTTGAACGTTGGAGGGGGCAAGTGACCGTTGGGAAAAAGATGGGGGGCAGCAGTGGCTGCCACAGGTCGGCCGACCTGGCAAATGGGGGTCGGCCGACCCCCTGTGGGGCCCACTTGCTCCCCCTCTTGGCCCATGGCCTCCAACGGTCATATGATTCATGACCTTGGCTGCTATGTCTAGTAAATCCTCGGAAAGATTGCTCAGAAAGATTTCCAAATAAAATCATGCCTCGAAATTCAAATGGTTTTCGGAAAAATTGAAACTAGAAGAGAAAATGTTGGAAAATTCCAACATGTGGAAAATTTATTGTAGTGGTACAGAGGTACTCCAAAACCTTGCACAAAAGAGTGAAAAAGTTTTGAAGAACCAAATATTTTTGGAGATTATTTTTTGTATGCATGGCGAGATGAAAATAAATTCAAATATGTTGGCGGAAAAAATTCAAACGATTGAAATAAGAATTTCTTGTGGTGAAATAAAATATGCAAGGTGATTTTAAAGTTTTTAAATGCAAGTGGTGGGTTTGAGAAGGAAAAATCAAAAAAAAGGAATCAAAAGAAATGATAATGCCGATTATCCTGTCGGCCAGGGCTTCGCCGTTTTAAGTCCGGCGAGCAAGGACTTCTCCATGCGTTTCATTCTTGAGGTGCCGGTCCCGTCCTTGGAGAAGAGGATGAAGATGGCTGCACCTTCTTTACTTGCCACATTTGTTTGATCTTGGGTTGTGTTGGTGGCTTCTCAATTTGAGGGGTCGATTTCTTGACCCATAACCCCGGCCTTGATGTTGCGGGCTTCTTTGGTTGGTACCATGACGGGTTCTCACGTTTGTCAATTTGCTTCCAAAGAGCAATGAGACTATCCGTCTTTCTCGGGGTCACTTCAACTTCTCTGATGTTTGAGGGGTTTGGCCCATACTTGATCTTGATCATCGAGCATTGTTCTTTTCGGGGTTGAAACTCGAATTTCTCCTCCTTCTCATTGATGTAGAAACGGATTTCTCCGGCCCCAACATCAATTTGAGCCTTCGCGGTGCTAAGGAAGGGACGTCCCAATATGAGGGGCGTCTCTTTATCAATGTCCATGTCCAGCACCACAAAGTTCACCGGGACGGTGTGGCCTCTTATGGATACCGGCACATCTTCCGCAATCCCCATTGGAAAGCGAAAGGATGAGTCGGCCAATTGTAGCCGCATCGCTGTTGGCGTGAGGAACTTGTACTTTAATTGCTCGAAGATTGCCTTGGGCATAATGCTCACGCTGGCCCCAAGGTCGCACAGTGCGTAGTTGAAGTGGAATCTCTTGATTGCACAAGGGATTACTGGAAAGCCTGGATCAGCTTTTATTGTAGAAGGTTCTTCTCCTATTTGCCTGTTCTCCCCTGCATGGTTAGTCTTACGAGAGAACATTCCCCCTCTCGTAGTGATAACGTTAACCTTTTCAATGAGAGATTCTGGTTGCCCAGGAATCTGCTCGGAATTAGCAGAAGGAACGAGAGCAGCAAGCTGAGCTATTTGAGTTTCTATCATTTTGTTAAAACTCAGCTGATTTTTGAAAGCGGAAGAAAAACCTTCTAGCTGTGAATTTATATTTTCTAAAACTTTATCGTTGGCAGCAAGCTTTTTATTGATTGATTCATTAATTTTAGCTTGGCCAAGAACCAAATCTTTCAAAGAGGGCTGATTATTGTAAAAACCAGGAAAATTGTTACCTCTATTTTGATTTTGATTATATCCTTGACCTCCGTTTGGACGATACCCGTTGTTGTTGTTCATGTAGAACGCATCTTCTTGGGTGTGGGGGCAATTCTTCCCCGTATGGCCCGTATCCCCGCATTCCTCACACGTCATGTGTGAGTCCAATGCACGAACACTACCACTTGAAGTGTGTTCATCCAAACGCTTCATGAGAAGGTCAAGTTTGGCGGACAACATGTCCACTTCCTTGACAGGGTGGATGCCTTTTGAGCGTGTTTGGAGTCGATCATCGCTCCACCCTTGATTGGAGACCATCTTCTCTATAAGATCTTTTGCTTGAGTAACGGTTTTGGAGAAGAAGGCTCCTCCAGCAGCGGCATCCATATGTCCACGGGCTGTTGGTGTTAACCCGTTGTAAAAGTGTTGAAGAATGAGCCATTCTTCCATCCCATGGTGTGGGCAGGCTGATGTGTATTCTTGGAGCCTTTCCCATGCCTCGGGTATGGATTCATTTGTTGCTTGCTGGAAGCTTGCAATTCTTCCACGAAGAGCATTGGTTTTGCCCATCGGGAAGAACTTAGCGAGGAACGCCGTAGAACATTTGTCCCAAGTGTCAATATTGGCGCGGTTTGCATAGAACCATTGTTTCGCTTTCCCAAGGAGGGAGAGCGGAAACAAACGGAGCTTGATAGCATCTTGATTGCCTTCTCCCATGCCTGACGTGTTGCATATTTCTATGAATTGTTGGAGATGAGAGTTGGCGTCCTCGGAAGCCTTCCCACAAAAGGGTATGGCTTGCACCATAGTGATGAGGCTGGATCTTATGTTAAGTCCGACGTCACCAACGTTGACGTTGGGTCCAATGGGCACATTGGCGACGGTGGGCGCGGAGTATTCACGAAGGGTCTTTTCAGCCATGACGTTTGACGTAGATGGTGCGGAAGATGCGGGTTCGCTTGTCGAGAGTACTTGAGGGGAGACGACGACGCGGTGTCGAGTCTTCCTCACAAGTGACTCGGGATTATCAACGAAGTTTTTCGGCAAGTCGAATCCACGCATACACTATCCTGTTTTCACATCAAAGAGAAAACAGATCAAGGTTAGCCTGCATGGGCAATGGTTAAACCACATCAAGTGTAATCATGAACAATCATTGTATTCTTGTTAACCAATGTCTTCCCCGGCAACGGCGCCAGAAATGCTTGTTGGCGTCTCTTACGGTCACGCGGGAAACACGCGACCGCGGGGAGACGCCGGGGGTTATGGAATTGTTCACTTGCCCGAGCGCCCAATCATAGGCGAGGGGTGTTGCAAAAGAAAGGTTGGATTCTTATGACAGGAAGAAGGAAATGTACATGGCGGAACCAAGACGCTCGACGAAGAAATCTAAAAGCTTAGTCTTGCATTTGATTGCAAGGACAAAGCTTGGGGAGGAACCGCCAGGTATGCAATCGCATTCATTTCATATTTTCCTTGTCGTATATCCACTCCTTTTGAAAAAAAAAATAATGAAAATGCTGCCTGGTTGTTTTGTTTGCTTCATGAATGCAAAAGTACATCATTTTGATGGAAAATACACTGCAATTTTGATCATAGCCTTGTTCTTGAACTTCTTTTCATACATGGGTGTTGATTTAAACATTAGTCATAAATCAAAATGCCTACATCTTTTTCTGTTGGTTGCGTGAGCCACTTCTGTGTCTATGTTCTTTTTTAAGATTATGCCCGGTGGTAGTTCAAACAGCAGAAAAGCACACATCTCTATAATACTTTTATGACAAAAGCAGAGTATCGCGCGCCCCTGCTCTTCTTACACAATTGATCGAATTAGACGTGGTGTCTAGGTTGATTAATGGAACAATAGAGATGTATGTCCGATGTAGACGAATAGGATTGTACTAACCATTGCAGGAATCATGCTGAGAGCAAACCAAGTACAGCAGGCGACATGAAAGGCACACAATTCAAGAAGAAGAAACTGACAAGGCGGAACTCGCACCTTCAAAAGGAAGGTTTTTCCGCTTAGACTTGCACATTGTTGCAAGGTCTAAGCTTGGGGAGGGACCGCCAGGTAAATGCTTCTATATATCATATATTCATCTCGAATTGTGCCCTTTCCAAAAAAAAAAAAAAAACCAAAATTATTAGGTTATCGGCAAAGCCCAATAGGGGCTAGCCATTTGTATCACCCTCAATTCTTTTTTCAGGTACAAGAAGAATAGAGGAAGCGGCCTATTCAAGCTTAAGCCTTGCAAAGGCTCAAGCTTGGGGAGGACCGACAGGTAAGGAGGAGTTCAACACAAGCTCAAGTCTTGCAAAGACTCAAGCTTGGGGAGAACCCCCAGGTAAGTATTCCTGTCAATCAATAAAATACTCCCTGTTTTGAATAAAATGCTAGAATATTGGTGAATGCTGCACTTAAAGGAAATGATGATTAGTTACATACTAGCTCCCCCTGTGTCGCATTGATGCAACCTCTACTCCTGACATGTGTGTTATTTATTCTTGAGCATAGTCACATCACTAGTGTTGCTACATTTTGTGGGTTGCATCCATCACACCAAGTCTAAGCATTGTGGATTATGATATGGCATGATTAGGACTTGTTGCAATTTCTTAGCATGGTGAAAGTCCAGAGAAGTTTTCATTCTAAATTGCTGCAAGTACCTAAAAACCCTTTCGTTTTGGAACACTTCCCTTGTGAGGATTTATTTACCTACCAGAGCCATATCATGAAAATCTTCGAAACAGCCCCACTCATAGCCATTTGCTCATGCGTTGAGTTTTGTTAAGGTTTAAATGCTTTTGAAGTAAGCACTCTAAAATCTCGGTCATTATTCCTTCGCGTGAGTTTTTGTTTTCTTTCCACCAAAAAGGAATGTTTGAAAAATCATCAAACATCTCCATCCATTGTTGGCGTCTCTTACGGTCACGCGGGAAACACGCGACCGCGGGGAGACGCCGGGGGTTATGGAATTGTTCACTTGCACTATTTGACCAAATAATCCACAACTAGTAACAAGTACTAGATATGAATTATAAGGTTTGTCATGTTAAATAGAATATCCGCAAGCGGACGGATAACCTGTTGTAGCATTTCACCCGAGAGTATTCCAGGGTATCGTATTTATATTTTCCCAAAGGAAGACATGGTTGACAAGAGTACTTATGTTCATGGTGTTACAAACGATAAGTGATATAACCACATTCCAATGCAGGGGTAAGGTTTAATAATAATAGGGATAGTGTGACACACACGAAGGCATTCCACTCTCTCTAATAAAAGGCGAGAGACAATCCTAAGCAATGCTAAGTTAGACTAGCGAGCTACTACTCCAAAGGTACAACATTCATATAGCGTGCACAACCTCTACCTATCATCTAGCGTCATGCAAGCACAAGCAAGCGTCTAATGCCTAAGCAACATCGGGAGATCCGGCATACGCAAGGTCTGCCTCGCGACTCCGGCCTATTTACGTACTCCTATGCCGTGCCCGAACGTGGAGGGTTCCTTTGGATGGACAGGGCTGTCACTTCCTGCCACCTACCTCTACAAACCTTGGGACACGCACATACCCAAGGGTGGATAGACTACCCCGGCGCCATGCCGGCGTTACTAACCACGACTCTAGATCCCTCGAGGCACCCCCAACCCTTCGGATCGACGGGGTGATAAATCTAGAGCACCTTTGCAGGACAATGAGCCCGATGCCTAAACAGGAGAACATCTGGCCTAACTAGCATAAACTAGATAAAAGGGATCAAAGCTAGCACTAAGTCATGCATAAGCGTTCGTCGCTCAAGAACGAGCGATGAACGATGAACGATTAAGCAAGTTCAAGAATAATCGATGATCGAGTATGAACGAACGAAGAACGAATGATGAACGAGCATGAACGAACAACGAACGATCATACAAGATCATGATAGAACTAGCAAGCTCATAACAACTATATGAATACTTGTATTCCATAGATTAAATAACAAGTCTTACAAAGAGAGAGAAAGGATACAAGAGCGCTACCCAATTCTCCACAAGACTTTGGGAGCAATAGGGCAACCCACTACTCAGCCTAGCACTACCTAGAATTGCCTCTAGCTCTAGTGTGAGGAGGAGGGAATGATCCTTGTGTATTGTGTGTCTTGGAAGGAGGGGGGGGTACCCCTCCTTATATAGTCCTTGAAGGTCGGCAACTTTGAGGCGGTTCCCGAGGTCGGTGGCATTTAATGTAGGGGGAACCGACCTCCAGAGGTCAGTTACAAACCGCCATAGAAAGATGGGCCCAGGGGGCCACCCTGCCAGGTCGGCCGACCTGGCCAGGGGGGGTCGGCCGACCTGTGCCTGGCCCCTCCTGGGCTGGGCTTTGGCAGGTGGCTCCCCCTCTGGGTTTACTTCTCTGGTCCAGGTGCACTTGGCCTTAGTTGTGTTTGGACTTTGACGAGATTTGGCCTTTTGTCTTGGAGTTGTATTCCCGCGGCGAACGTTGTTTTGTAGAAGTGTTGATTCGTCGCCTTGGGGCATGATTTCACCTGGATTTCTCCCTTATTCCACCTGCACACTAAAATCTAGAGGTACATGTGGAAATAGGTTATTCTTAAATAAAGTGCATGTAAAGAATGTCCAATCCTTCTTGTTTATTGAGCTAGTTGACGGTCGAAATTGGTCCGTAACGACCGTCAACATCCATCATCACCCCATTTGCAAAACTTTTTGGTCTACATCAAAAGAACTCAAGAATATTTAAAAAATGCTCATGAACCTTTCGTCACTAGTGCCAATGCCTCATGGAGTCTTAAAAAAAAAAAAGAGAAAAAAAGAAGAAAAGAAAAAGAAAAAAGAAAGAAAGAAAAGAGACTCCATGATTTGCAATTATGCACTAAGGTTCTTATCATAAACATCTTGAGCATGAGCATAAAAGAAGACCAAAAGTTTGCAAAACCATCTCCATTAGTGTGTGTTCATCTTCTCCCCCTCCATCATCATTTTCCATATGACCGAGATATAAAGAGTCGCTATGTTTCTTGAGATTTATCCTTTAGCTTTACAATATACGCATGGCAAATGTGCATATCCTTACCAAGCTCCATATACAAGCCTCGTTTGATAGAAGGTAGGATTTGAGTAAAGCTTGTAGGAATAGACTCACTAGAGGGAAGGGAAGTGTGAACCAAAACAAAGGAGAAATTTTTATCTTGTCTTGCAGCACATAAAAACTCTGGACTTGAACCTGCTAGAATTGTTTTGTCCAAAAGTGCTGTTCTAGTTTCCAATGCTATATGACAAGGTAAATCATATACGCCCCACACATGTGCAACACTTGTGAAAATTTCGTGCTCTTGTATACATACCATCAATTAGGGAGTACGTGGTTGCATCTTTGTTATCCTTGGGGCGCTATCTTTGTAACTCCTGATCCACCGGTACCCTGAGTTGTTTGCTCGAGGATGAGCAAAGGTTAAGCTTGGGGAGTTTGTTGACGGTGTAAAAAACCAGAAAATTACCGTCAACTTACCGGTAAATAAAAGGCATTCACCAATGTTCTATGTATTAAACTAATAAAATTCCACAAGTTTTGGATGTAAGCTTGTTTTGCAGGGTACAATGGAATATTGGTGCAAATGTGCTATTACTCATGGAGAAATATCAAGTATGCAAAAACACAAGATCCGGCTCCGGCATCTCGGCAACACTCAGAGGAAGAAACAAGGATTAACATGGGAAATAATTATTCAAACCAGAGATTTGAGCCCTCCATGTTAAAGCCCTCACCAAGATAGTCAAAATGGACTTTTGAATCACCCAATTCGGAGTCCAGGAGCAGAAGATACGCCAATTCTAAAATTGAGCGTCGGGCTGAAAAGAGTTGGCCGGCCGGCCCAAACCCTAGGCCGGCCGGCCTACTTTGTTCTCCGTTGGTCCCAATCTTCCTCCAGTGGGCTACATACACCTCAAAACATCTAGCCCAAGTGCCCATCAAGGTGGAAGACCAACCGACTTAGCAGAGTGGGCTGTTTGGGCCTAAACTTGGCCCTTACTCTACCACAACCGCCCCCACTGGGTCACCGACCTCCAAACCGACACCAGGAACGCATCTGGAGCGTCCACGCGGAAGGCGGTGGCCAACCGCCACAATGTATGGCCGGCCGGCCTAGTAGGGGGGCCGGCCGGCCTACCTTGGCGGCCCCGCCAAGTAATCTTCGGCTATTTAATCCCCCCTGCCGTGAGGATGCTATAAATACCCCTGGTGGCCTTCGGTTCAACTGGTACCTCATGGAAGAAGCATTCCATTTGTGTAGTTGAGAATAGGATTAGTGTTTTAGTTATGGGAGTTAGAGTAGAAGTGAGAGCTCCGCTCGGGATTTCGGAGTCATCTTCGGAAGTTGGGTAAAGCTCTCTTGTATCTTTACTTTTTCTTTAGTAAGAATTATTATTATGAATATCTCTCCCTATTTATTTAGTTCGGAATTACCTCTGATCGACATATTGCTTTGAGTGAATATTATAGTGAAATTCCTATGTTGGTTCCACGACCGTGTGTGGTAGATATAAGTATGTTGATTGCTGGTGGATGCCTACACAATATGCTTAGATTTATTTTACATGGTTGGTCGAACCTGTTAGCGACAGGTTGGCCATCTGAGGTGATTGTTTGTGTGGTACAAGGAATCATCTTGGACACGAGTTTGCACCCGGCTTTACGGAGGACGGTAGCCCCACGCGTGACAGGTGTGACCAGGCCTTTGTAATCCGCCACGTTCAAAGTCGGCATAGTAGGGTCTTAATTATAGCGGGTATAGTCCCTTTGGCCGTATCCTATTCCTGGATCGACCTTAGAGAAGTACGCATGCCCCAATACATAGGAATGGAACTGTTGTATGATCTCAAGTATATACATGTAGATTATTAGGGTGCTGAATGATAATTAGGTCGGATATAATTTCAGAAATCTTAACACTTCACTCGCTGCTCTCCCAAACTAAATGTTAACTCCTTTGTTACCTGCATCGATGAATGTCATTCCTGAGTACCACACATACCATATAACTGTATCCTTGCTTTGGCCTAGTTTGCAAGTTATAAATAATAGATGTTTCCTTGTTACTTCATGATATTCTTAGCCTGCTACCCTGTGGATAAATATAAATACGATAACCTTGGAATACTCCCGGGTAAAATGCTACAATGGTGTTCCGTGCGCTTGCGGAATAGAAATATTTTATTAAGCGTATGAAACGTCAACAATATCACTGTGCTTTTGTGGAGTGTTGGGGGATCGAAGATCTTTGTGAGACGTGTCGAAGCCCTCCAACGGTGTGTTGATGAATTCTTGCTTTCCCGAAGCCCTCGAAGGATGAAGGTGTCCTCGGATCGACACGCGAAGCCCTCGAAGGATGAAGGAGTCCTCGGATCGCCTTGCGAAGCCTTCCTTGGTCAATGTCGTCGTCAGTTGGCCAGAGCGAAGCCCACCTCCCTGGTCCGCGATGCCGGACGGAGGTGTCCTCGCTCAGGTTCTCTGCAGTCAGTTGCGCGAAGCCCTCCTTTGCCCGCGATGCCGGGCGAACGAGTTGGGAGCGTTGAGAGGATGGAGTGTGGTGCAAATGATTCTTCCTTTGGCTCGAGGCCCGAAAACCAGATGTCATTACAGGATCATCTCCCTCCATATTTATAGGGGGCGGGATGATCATATCTACATGTGTGCCATTGGCCAATTTAGCATGGTGGTTCGAACTAAACCTTGACCCCGCGCCGCCTGCTTCTTCCGTTCTGCCTTCGCTAGTGACGGTCGATCTTCGCGTGGGTCAGAGGGGCTTCGGTGTGGTCTCCAACATTAGCCCTCAATTGACGATGTGTTTTTAGTGTAACTAAAACCAGGGGCAATTTTATTCATTGTTTATGATCACACTGCGTGCCTTTCTGATCCACACACGTGTCTTGTCATTTCCGTGTACTTCTTTTCAGTTCCCGATAATTGCCTCCCCCCTCTATATATCTTCATCGTGGGTGCGTATGTCCTGCGCGTTTTCTTTCCCTTGCTTATACCAATCTCTTTCACAATAGGGGATTCTTTCCTTTCGTTCTTTTTCAAGATGTCTGGTAATCGAAGGTCTAGTGAAGAGCAAGCCAAGAAGAAATTGAAGACCCATAAGGCCTCGTCAAAGGACAGCTCCAATAAAGTCATCAGCGAAGCTAATGCGACGGCTTTGGGTGCTGCTGCTGCTGCGGCAAGTCAGTTGAAGACTTCACATTCAGCCAAACCATCTTTTGCTTTTAAGCCTCCGGTGATTCACTCCACATTGGATTTGTTCTCCATTCCGGAGGATGGGGGTAACAATTCTTCTGGGTCTAAAGTTCAATCTATCCCCAAAAAAGTTACTTCGAAGAGTTCTTCTTCTGTTGCGAAGGATGTTTCTGCTTCTACAGTAAATGTCCATGATGCCAGTGCCGCTGAGAAGGCCAAGATTCAGGACAAGGCATCGAAGGGAGATCTCACTAAGTCCGGATCGAAGGCTAAGATCCAGGACAAGACCCGCGTCGAGGGTCCTGACGCCTCTCTTATCGCCCCAGTTCAGGGTGAAGGAGTAGTCGAAACTTCTGCTCAAGGTTTTCTCTCCTCTCTCAGTATGGCTGAGCTTCGTCAAATTGCTGACAACTTGGGACCTCTTACAGATCGCTTCCAGGTTCAACTTCCTTCGGAGCCGGGTGTCGGGCTTCGTGAGCCCCTTAGTCCTTCGGCAGGTGGTGCCCTTTTCCTACACTCAGTCTTTGAAGCAATGCTAGGAGAGTTTCTCCCTTTTGACATGACTTTTGATTCAGTCGAAGCTGCTGGGGGTTCTTTAGCTCTTTGTGACGAGGTGCCTTCGAACACCTTTGTTATGAGTGCCAAGGCCGCTGCGCCTTTTGTTGCTGCTGCAGAGAGGGTTCGTTTTCCCCAAGTGGAGAATGAACTCGAACTTCAGGGTGGTGACGCCTTGTACAAGTCTTTACTGTCTTCACAAATGAAGGTAAGTGATTTGTTATTTTTTACGTCTATTCAGTTGCTTGCCTTTCTAACTTCGCTCTTATTTTCATTAGTCACTTGCTATTACCCAAGCCTCCCTTCGCCAGTTTAATGAGCTGACTCTGGCGAGGGATGATCGAGACCGGCTTCGCAAGGATCTTTCGGCTCCTGAGACGAAGATCAAGGAGAAAGAGGATGCGCTCGCTCTTAGCGAGAAACGTGTGATTGATCTCTCCGCTGAGAAGGAGACCCTTGTCAAGTCTACTGATGACTTTAAGACAAAGGTGGCTTCTCTAGAGAAATAGCTGGAGGATCTCGATTCGTCCCTTGCGAAGGCCTTGGAGGCCAACAGGGTCCTTCGTGAAAAGTTGAAACCGCAGATCAGGAGATGGCTTCTTTTGTTAAGGCTGAAGAGCTTCGCCTGTCTTCTCTTTGCGGCCATATTCAGGACGCTCTTATCTCAGTGGGGACGACTCCTGATCAAATCCCTGAGGGTGCTTCGACTGAGCAGCGTCAGTCCTGGCTTTCACTCAATATT
This sequence comes from Eragrostis curvula, assembly GCA_007726485.1. Classification (NCBI taxonomy): domain Eukaryota; kingdom Viridiplantae; phylum Streptophyta; class Magnoliopsida; order Poales; family Poaceae; genus Eragrostis; species Eragrostis curvula. Next base: position 3,009 of record RWGY01000074.1, on the reverse strand, counting down.
CCTTATGTGGTGCAAGCTTGCAGGGCCTTCTCTGCTAATGCCGTTCATCTGGCTATTCGGGATCTCCTCCATTCTTTGAATGTCGAAGGGATTAATGCTTTGGTGAGGGTTGCTTCTGAAGATTTTTAAGTTTTCTGCTGTTGATTCTACACCCCGTCCTGTGGTCGAAGCCTTCCTGAAAGTTGCCAGTCGTTTTGACGAAGCCTTCTGGGGTCGAGTGCAGTCGGTCGGTCGTCTACCTCAGAGTGAGGTATAAACAATTTTTGTTTTGTTTCGGATGGGGTATTATATTTTCCCTTCGGACTTGTATTTGTTGAGAACTGTTGTAATTTTATGCGTTGTATACTTTGCTGTTGCTTCAATTAATCTTTGTTTGACTGGCTTTGAATTTTTAGGATTCCTCTGATTTTTCATTGAGCGCGTTCGCTACTCTAAAGGCTTCTTCTAACCTGGTTTCAGGGAAGTGTGTTGCTCTGGATTCATCATCTGATGTTTCCTTGAGCGAGTATGCGACTCCAGAGCCTTCTTCAAGTGGCTTGATTCGCCGTGAGCCTCTGATCGAAGTTTTTAGTTCTCCTTCGGATATTGATTTATCTAGTGATTCGAGTCCTTTGTCACCCGTTGAGGGAGGTGAAGGTTCTTTCTCTTTCCCTCCTGGTAGCCTTGTGGCTATTGGGAGAGTTTATCGCCCTGAGGCTGATATTTCCGAAGGGAGTCGGGGCTGTAACAAGCGAAGGTCTCGCGGTCGTCGTCCGCGAGGTGGTAGTTCTTCACATCGAGGCGCAGCCAAGAAGAAGAAAGGCGGTGACCTTCGCCGTAGCAGATCTTTTAATGTTTTAGATTCATCTTCCTCCTTCGACGCAGCTTCGCATGTTGAGCGAATGATTTCTTTCGGGGCAGTAGATCCCGTTTTTCAAAGGCCTTATTCTCCTTCGAGTGGATATAACATCGATGAGTTTAACATTGTATGTGAGATGCTTTTTGAATTGGGTCTTATTGTAAAGCATGAGCCTGACGATAGCTCCCCTTAAACAATGTCATTTGCTTAATAAAGCTTTTCTTTTGGAGTAATCTTTCGAAGGTCTTTGTCAGAGATAAGATTTCTTCAATATCCTTCGAAGCTTTTATTGCTTCTTGCACGATGACCTTGTGTTTTCTTTAAGAAGCACAAGCTTTCATGTTTTCGTTCTTGGATATTTGAACGTGTTCATGCGAACACTACAAGGTTTTGGGTCTAATGCCACCAAATTTTTTGCCACACCATGATTTTGGTTGTAATACATAGGGGTTATTGCGACAATGGTCGATTTTGGTTGCGATAGGATGACATGTTGCCACGAATTGTGTAGCGTTGCAATTTTTTATTTTGATGGTTGCAATAAGTAAGATATATCATAACACAAAAAATATGTGTTGTGTTTAGGGCATTGTAATTGCAACTTTTTTTCTAATGGTTGCAATAATAGGGAATATTGCAACGAAGATTAAATGTTGTGTTTAGTTGTATCATGTGTTGCAAAAGAGTCTATGTTGTGGCAACACAAAAGTTAGTTGTTGTAAAAAGACGCTGAGATATAGCAACGCAAACCTTATCGTTGCAATAAGTCTTAGATATAGCAACAAAAACCGGGATCGTTGCTACTACTCAGGTACTATTGCAACAACATCGAATAGTTGTTGTTTAATAGTTGCAATAGATCACTTTGTGAACTGCGGCTCTAGTCGTGGCCCAAAATCCTTCCCGATGTGGGTCACGGCCCAACCCAACCTCGTAGTCTGTTGGTTGATCAGCTCCTCTATATTGGATCGCATGTGCCTAAGCATATTGGCCCTTTTTATATTAGTTTTCTAATTACTCAAAGGCCCATAGTACATGGATCGATGCTAAACAAAGTCCGATCAATGATGTCTAAACAATTGGATCGCATGTGTAGGACAGGTTCAGCTCGAGGCCGAAAACAAGACCTCGTCATGAAGGCCGACATACATAGTAGTAAGAAACATTGCGGCTCACAACTAACCATTGTTCCTTTTGGAAACTTTTAAATATTTATGAATCTAAATAAAGGAGGGGACCATGGGTCGATGACACAGATACTACCATGTGGGGCCTGCATGTCGGCTAGCATCGTTTTAGGCGCTGAGCCGCTGACCAGTGGGTCTGCCTATTTGCATGGCCATTCATATTGCAGTTCCTCCCATGATGTCATTTTTTTTCAATTAGATGTGAAATATGTATAAATATTGCACTTATCTATCGATTCTATTAATGGCCACTATACATTAGATGATTCCCATTTTTTTGACTCACCTTTTTTATATGTACAATTAGATGCTATATTGCGACAATTTTTTATTTGCCCTGTGATGCTAACTAGGTGGGTCACAATTTTATTACATTTGATAAATTATCACTACTTTGGATTTATGTCAATTTGTGTTTTTTTTCATTTGTGGTTAGCATTATGGGTAAAATAAAAATAATAACAACTGCACCACCGAATAACTTGTGTTTGTTGCTGGAATTTACTTTATTTATACATAATTTTTTATTCTCTTCCTCTTTTTTGTGCAACTTTTTTTCTAGTGTTTTCCAACTGAAATGAATCCCACACCGGACCTGCAAACAATTCGTGCCGGGCTACTCGGCTGGGCTTCGTAGGGCATGACAAAGCATAAGTGGGCTGGCTTCTTATTTTTCCCCTGCAACTATTTCGGCAAAACAAATGGGAAAAAAAACTCTGAATGTGAATCGAAGCCACGACACGACGGCCTCCAACCACCAGTCAAACAACATTACCGCTAAACCACCAAACAATTGGCTTCAGAATATACTCTACTAACTATTTGTTTCATAACGCAACTGCACGCAAATCGAACATGGAACTTGACTGTTCGCGTGGCTTGTGGACCCACACGACGGAGCCCTCAGCCATTGGCATGCGGGCCCAGACGTGCTTCAGCAAATGACATGTGGGTCATGTCGCATCGGCGCAGCAGTTCATCTGC
>RWGY01000730.1:0-15935 GCA_007726485.1 Eragrostis curvula | reverse complement strand
ATGTTTGGCCATTATGAGTTCAGAGTTATGTCTTTTGGGCTCACTAATGCACCTCCATACTTTATGGAGACCATGAACAATATGCTTCGAGGATTGGAAGAGTTTGTTGTTGTTTTTATTGATGATATACTCATCTTCTCCAAGACTGAAGCTGAACAAGAGGATCATTTGAGGACAGTTCTTGAGACTCTAAGGAGACATAAATTCTATGCTAAATTCAAGAAATGTGAGTTCTGGATTTCCGAAGTTGGTTTTCTAGGGCATGTGGTTAATCAGCATGGCATCTCTGTTGATCCGGGTAAAGTTTCTACAGTAGTGGAATGGGAAAGGCCCACTAATGTCAAGGAGGTCAAAAGTTTCTTAGGTATGGCGGGGTATTATCGACGCTTCGTAAAGGATTTCTCTATCATTGCTAAGCCTATGACAATGCTTACCCATAAGAATGCCAAGTTCGTGTGGACTCAAGAGTGTGAACAGTGCTTTCAAGTGTTGAAGGAAAAGTTGGTGACCGCTCCTATTCTTACCCTTCCTGATCCGGGTAAGCGTTTCACTATTTATTCGGATGCTTCTCGGGTTGGACTTGGATGTGTCCTTATGCAGGATGGAAAGGTGATCGCCTATGCATCGAGGCAATTGAGGAAAGATGAGGAGAATTACCCCACTCATGATCTAGAGCTTGCTGCAGTTGTTTTTGCACTGAAGATCTGGAGACATTATTTATATGGAGAATCTTGTGATATTTTCACCGATCACAAGAGTTTGAAGTATATTTTCACGCAGAAGGATCTCAACTTGAGACAGCGGAGATGGTTGGAGTTGATAAAGGATTATGATTTGAATATTTAGTACACCCCAGGTAAAGCAAATGTGGTTGCTGATGCCTTGAGTCGTAAGGCTGCTCCTCCTACTGTGGAATTCTTGATAGCCGATTTCGAGCGGATGATATATCATATTTCTATGCTGGAGTGACTGAAGAGGAAACACACTGATCTTAGCCGTCTGCCATACCGGAGCGTGTATTGGAAGCGCAACAGCATGATCGGTTATTGACGATGGCAAGAAGCGGATTCAGGAAGGAAAGGTCGGGGATTTCACGTTGGATTCCTTTTGGTGCTGTTCGGTTTCGCTGTCGTTTATGGTGCCACAGAAAGCTCAAGTCAAAGATGATATTCTTCGAGAGCACATCGCACTCGGTACACTGTTCACCCTGGTGAGAATAAGATGTACCAAGAGTTAAAGAAAACCTTTTGGTGGAAGAGGATGAAAGTGGATGTAGCGAAGTATGTGGCTTCATGTGGTGTTTGTCAGCGCGTGAAAGCTGAGCATAAAAGTCCAGCTGGGAAATTACAGCCACTAGAGGTTCCTTTGTGGCCTTGGGATGATATTTCTATGGACTTTGTGGTTGGCTTACCACGTTCTCCAAGGGAAGAGGATACTATCTGGGTCGTGGTCGATCGTTGAGTAAGGTGGCACATTTTATTCCTATTCGCTCTACCAGTTCGGCAGGTGATTTGGCACCCAATCTACATGCGTGAAGTAGTGCGATTGCATGGAGTGCCTCGCACCATTGTCTCTGACAGAGATGCTAAATTTGTTTTCTAAGTTGTGGGATAGCTTCCAGAAGCCTTGGGTACCACGCTGAAGATGAGTACAGCTTTCCACCCCAGGACAGATTGACAATCTGAGCGTACGATTCAGACCTTAGAAGATATGCTGAGATCATGTGTACTATCATGGAAAGGAAGTTGGAGGATCATTACCCTTGTGGAGTTTGCCTATAATAATAGCTATCATTCTAGCATTCGTTTGTGCACCTTTTGAAGCCCTTTATGGAAGGAAGTGTAGATCACTGCTTTGCTGGGATGCAGTAGGTGAGAAGGCAGTTCTAGGGCCCGATTGGGTTCGGCAACGACGGAACGTGTTGCTGAAATTCGAGAGCATATGCTAGCAGCGCAGAGTAGACAGAAAAGCTATGCTGATGTCAGGAGCGAGACTTGGAGTTTCAGGAGGGTGATCATGTTCTTCTCAAGGTATCTCCTACTAAGGGTGTTGTGCGGTTTTGGTACTAAAGGAAGCTTAGTCCAAGGTATATCGGTCCTTTCATGATCAAAGAGCGAGTGGAAAGTTAGCTTATCGACTGGAGCTGCCAGAGTCGATGAGAGGTGTACATGACGTATTCCACGTCTCAATGCTGCGAAAGTATCTAAGAGATCCAGAACACCATATTACTGTGGAACCAGTTACCATTGAGCAAGATTATCATTTGAGTCTCGTCCGGTGAGAATTCTGGAGACAGCTGAGAGGGTTCTTAGGCGCAAGACGATCAAGTACGTGAAAGTTCTTTGGACGAACCAGACCGAACGTGAAGCAACATGGGAGCTTGAATTAGAAATGCGTGAGAAGTATCCTCATTTGTTCCTTTCTGGTGAGTAACAATGCGTTTTGTTCAAATTTATCTTTTCTACTTCTTCTTAAGTATCGTTTGTAAGAATTCGAGGGCGAATTCTGTTGAAGGGGGGGAGAATGTAATATCCCAAGTTTTTTTTAACACAAAATAAATAGTAAATTAAAAAGACTCCCGGAGTTGACCAAAACTTGACTTTTTGAACTGTTACTCGGATGAACGATCGGAGATCGTAGATGCGTAGAGCTCGTCGAAACGATTCCGTTTGACTACTCATACGTGAGATTCCGACTTCGAATGAATTCATGATGGTCGGAGAGAATCTGGACCATTGGATGGCTCTAGGTTTCCTAATCTAATAGGACCAGGACTCCTGTTCTTCCGTTCCTTTTCCAATCGACAGCCGCCGCCGTCTTCCTCTAGCTCCCGCTGGACGTCGCCTCCTTCCTACCCCTAAGCACCAAGCCGCCGTCTCTTTCCGCCCAAGCTTCAGCGCCATCACCTATTTCCCCATCGTAGCTGCTTTGTTGGTCCTTGCCTGCTGTGGTGCGGCAATTGCAGAGCAATTGCTGGTAGGGGCGAGCTGCTGCCTGGCCGTTGTGTTGCCTTGTGTTGGCTGCGACTAGGAGCAGGGAGAGAAGGTAAGGGCGCCCTGCTGCTTGTTCCCCTTAAGCTGTTGCGTGGTCTGCTATAAGCTGAAGATGCAAGTGCTGTGCTGAACCGCAGAACCGCAGGAAGCAGGGAATAGAGAGGAAAGGAGAAAGGAAGGGGGAATTTCGTGGATTTAATCAATTTCCTTGCAAATTAGAGATTCTTGCCTCAAGGTTTATTTCTACGTAATCCCTAGATGCTCACGGATGAGGTTATTTCATCATACAATTGACATATGTCACATTCAAGCAATCAGATTCCTGACTGATGGGTTAACCCTAAATCTGGTATCAATTGGTTAGAAATTCGACCATGAGCCAATAGTAAAAGTTGTAGATAATGTTTTTATCTTTCCAACGGCGCTGGTCTGACTCGATTCTGATCAGCCATTAGGGAGAAACTGTATTTTTTTAGTGTTACTGTCTCAGGATTTCTTAATCTGCACAGTTTTCCTATTTAATTATTTTGGCCAAGTTAACGAATTTTATGGCAGAACATGCTATTGGGAAAGTTGTAGGAAATTTTCTGTAGATTCTCGTGATGTATTCATTTGTAGCATTTGCTTAAGAATTGTGAAAGCTATGAACTGAACAGCGAGGAAGTCAGGTTTTTGACAGAATCTGGAATATTGCAAAAAAACGTGATTTTAACCTTTTTCTGAAATAGATATGGGGAAAGCGTAGTATAGACTTGGTTGGTTGCTAGCGAAGGTTTTAAGTGTAGTTTTCGCTTCACAGGTCCGAACGGTTCCAGTGTCGGGAGAGCGCCGGGTTCACGTCAAGCTTGATTAAGGCAAGTGCAATGACGAACTACTTTGTGATGTGAATTCCACTGCTGGTCCTATGTTCTCTTTCAATATGCTTCATTCGATGTCTTTGACTCCATATGGTTGTTGCTTCAAGGTTTCTATTTTTTCTTGTCGAATATTCAAGGTTCATGTGTTCCTTTTCATATCATTCAAGTGCCGGGAGTTTGTATGAACACCGGTTGTGTTATTTGGTTCTTATATTCAGGTTCCTGTAAATAAGTGCTGGCCCCACTTGTTCAGCTTTACCGGTAAATGCAAAGGAAGTTTCAGGTGACGTCCGTTTCAGACGGAAACTACTATTTCAATGTGTTCCAAGAAGATGGTTTCTTAATTCTGGATTTCCATTGTTCTTCATATCGTTGTATTTGTTCTTCCAGTTCTAATTTGTACTTGATGAGTGTTTTTACTCACTCTTGTGCTTTATTTGGTTTTAGGTACCCGTTGATCGACGCAAGCATTGGATGGGAGTAGCATATTCATTTGAGCACACACATACATACATCTTCACATTTAATTGGTTTACTAGACTTTAGAGTAATTTGATTGGTCGAGATGGTCATATGGTTGTGGTGAACCCTTCGTGGTTTATCCTTTGGAGTCGCTGGTCGTTTATTGCTTATTCATGGATATGTCTACTTTTTATGATGATTGTGTGTTCGCGGATGATAGGATTTACAAGGGATACTCTGCCGAAATTTCGAATAATTTCTATACTTGTAGTTTTTAATTGTTTTATAGTAGCCTCCAGATTAGTTAAATATCTGGGGTGTTACACTATGTTTTTGATATCAAGGTAATTTTTCATGATCTGATATCTTCCATTTTGTTTCCTTAGTAGCAACTTTTGTCTGTTCATTGTCATCTTGGGTTTCTGCATATCTTCATATCCTATAAGTTCCATGTTTCTCCTACATAAAAATTCTACGTATTTACCTGGCATGTCTGCTTCCAGCTCATGCATACATATTTGTCGATCTTCTCATCACAAAATTATTTTTGAGTTATCACATCCCACTACTATAAATTGACACTATTGCTTGCTTTCTGCATCATCATTTTATCTTTTATGGATTCAGTGATATGTGTGAACAAACAAGAACCACATGCCACTTTCTATCCAAAATATTACAAAGTTATGAATGCATCAATAGGAAATGTGATTTGACTGATAAAATTATATACTTTCCCCTTCGCTAGCAGCTTGGATGCAGATCTCTTTTAGACTATACCAGTGTTGATTCCTTTGGTGGTTACCAGGAAATTCAGGGAAGCAATTAGTGACAATAACAAATAGGTGATAAGATTTATATTCAAACATCGGAGATTTGCTTGATTGTACCCACAGCAACCAGAGATTCAGTTAATAATCTAATTTTGAGATACAACTCTCCATTTCCCTATATTTTAGTTGTTTATTTCCTCATTTCTATTTTCCTGTTCTTTAGTAACCAATCATGCAAATTAATTGTTTTTTCGATGTCATCGTGTAAACCGTGTTATGGGGCTGCAGAATGGACATTCTACTGAATGAGTGCTTGAGTCTTCTGGGGCATTATCACCTAGTGGCTGTGACAAAGTAGGCAACATATGCCAATATGCTCGGAGTATAGATGAGTCCTTTGGCCAAGCTGCTGTTTTTATCACCTTGGATTGTTAATTTTTGTTCGAGAGACTTCTGTACCTTTACCCTTAATTTTCCTGTTTCCTGTAATTTGCAGAGCCTTCTCTTGCTGATGATAGCGTGCTAGATGGAGGGTCGTCGACCTATTGCAATGATTTCCAAGTGAAGTTTAGACTCTAGCTAGTAGTTCAATGTCTTGTTAGTGCTGTGAACACTATTTGGATTTGTTGTAAGAGTGAGTGATGGATACATTTCATTGATAATATATTTTTTTGCAGAAAAGTCTATTGTAGAATAATTCTATTGCATTAATGATTTCATAACATTTTGGTGGTTCGGTATGCTTTTAACTATTGGCACGACAATTAATCATATTGCCACAACCATAAACGAATGGTACATGTGGATGTTACAACGTTAACGAATCGTTGCAATGACCTGTACGGATATAGCGATGACTCTTACATCGATGCAAAACCCTTTAGCCATATAGCGACGAGTCGTGGTTTGATGCGATATCCTTGAGACATATAGCAACGACTGATACTTCCTTGTGATATCCCTTACACTTATCATGACGACTCATATGGCATTGCGATACAATGTAAAGATATAGCGACAACGCATAATTCGTTGCAATATACTTTGTGCCTGTAGCAACTACTTATATTTCGTTGCGACACCCTTTAAGGATATAGCAACGACTCCTATGTACTTTGATGCCATATCCTTTACGGCTATAGCGACGACTCATATTTCATTGTGATATTGTTTAAGGATATAGCGACGCCATATGTCATTGTGATACCCATAAAGGATATAGCGACGACTAGTATTCCTTGCGATACCCTTCAAGCATATTGCAACACCATAGTCATTATTGCCACAATCATATGTCGTGGCAATATATGGTATTGCTACATAATTCTGGCGTTGCGAAATTACTTGATAGCAACAACCATACGTAGTTGCAATAACACCTGTTTGTCGCAAATACCATTCTTGCAACATTAGTACTTGTTGCGGGTGCAACCCATTGCCACACCACACATCGTTGCAACACACCAAAGTAATGGCAATGACTCAAAAAGGTGATGCAATACCCTATTGCAACAATCGCACTTGCAACACCTCCCAACACCTTGATTTAGTTACAATTGCGCAATATTGCAACGAAAACACCCATATTGCAACACTTTTCAGCCGTGGCGCTAGGGTATTTTTCTTGTAGGTACTATCCACCACTCATCTTGCTAGTCAGAGGATGGGTACCTACACAGATGTCCTGTCAATGAATACCAAAAAAAGTAAATGACTACTTAATTTTTATTGTCATGACGAAACTTTTTTGGCGACCTTATAACAACGCTATTTGGTGCCCTGAGAACTTTGAGGATTTTATGATATATAATGTTTATCTGTACAAACATTTGAAGTTTTTCTTTAATTTTTTCATTATAGTCAACTATAATTTATGTTTCAAATTAGATTTATCTTCTTTTAATTTGAACCACATTTAGTTCAAATTTTAGGTAATTCCAATAAATAAAAAACGTACCTAAATTGTAATAAATTTATAAAATTAATAAAAACATATAATGTTAGCGATCTATCAAAATACTGACATCAAATAAAGCAATGAAATTTTCAATATATTTTAAATCAAAAAAATATTATCCTCCCATTAGTACGTGTTGGGCGGATTCAAACCTCCTTCCAGCTCGTGCCCGAGGAAAAGCTCCCGGCTAACCCTGGGGCACTCAGCAAACTACCAGTTTCCCGTAGTGACTCGTGCTTGGTGAACCGGCGGTGCTGATAGGTCACGAGGTCGATGACAGGCAGGCTCTAATTCTAAGGGTTGCGCTAGCAGAGATGCAGCCTGATATGGACCTTGAACACAAGAGAATCCAGACGTTGAGTGGTTGCTTGAGTAGTAAATTGCTACCAAGCGACGGACAGTGCAACCATTTCTTCAGAAAGCGTCCAACACGTCACCCTGAACTGTGCTTCGTCGTTGTAACACCCCAAAGGATCGAAGAAGGGGTAAAAGAATTCCATATTATCATCCTGGACCTTGCCCAGGGTGGAGGTGAGAAGGCCGGCCAGTACCGGAGGCAGCAAGGTGAACTCGCGGGGTCACGGGATCACACAACCCAAGTTCTGGAAGGATGACGGGGGCGCGCCCATTGCCAGCCAGATCATCGTTGGGGTCAAAGGTGGGGCACATCACAAGGAAGCGGCCGTACGTCTGGTCAGGCCTTTAGTAACACATATATGTGTTACTTAAGTTCGAAAAAAAGTGTTACAGAGACATATAGTAACATAAAAAATAAGTGATCCATATGCTGGTGTTAGTAGAACAAATTCTAGTGTAACACATATATGTGTTACTACTTGTGAAAAAATATGTTACAATAATAATTTAGCAACACATGTGAATGTGTTACTATGTCTTATAAAATGTGTTACAATATTAATATAGTAACACAAATAAAAAATTCAAAAAATTAATGGCTGCTAGCAGGATTTGATCCTTGGACTTCACATTATTTAAGTTGCTGAGTTTCCACTGCACACTACACATGCACAAAAGATATGAAGTTATCCTTAATTGATTTTAACTTATAAATTATTTGAATATATGTTATTGTAGCCCAAGGAAAGTGTTATTATGGCTTGTAGTAACACATAACAGTAACATTTAGTTGTGTTACTATGAGTTCTAGGCTTGCTATGTTTAGCACATTGATTTCTTTGTAACACTACTTGGAACACGACTATTAACTCGGAGGATCCCCTATTAAAATTTCCTGTCATTAAAAAGCGTGTCGAATCATGCTTTCAAAATTTTCATGTATTTCAGGAATCAATATATAGTTGCTATAAAAATGTTGCTGATCTGAATGGAGTAAAATCTCTGGCTAAAGCCATTTAGCAGGCTATTAGCGGGATTCCGTGGAATTTAGCACTAAAAATGATGTATCGACAGTTGTTTAATTGCAGAGTGCAGTGCATTGCATCAGACTTATTAATTTTTGACCTGATCAGTTAGTACCAGTTGTCTATCTCATTTGCCATGTGTATTCTTCATTACTGTCAATACTTGCATAATGCAGAATAACTTCAGGTATTTGTAGTTACCATTAGAGTTTTTGAGTTAATCATATTGTACTTGAATTACAGATTCAGGTTACATGATCTATTCACACAGGTCACTAGATCATCGATTCTGAACATGTCATCGATTGATATCATCATGGACTGGAATCAGGTTGTTTCATATCTATATCGTGGTCCATGACTAATTAAATGCAGATACATGTCTTTTCATGCTTGCCAAAAAGGAATAAATGGTTAATTAGTTAGTATATCTGAAACATATGCATACCAATGGTTGGTCAACAATTTGGTATATCTGAAACATATGCATACTAAAGGCTACGTCTATTTGTTTTGCTATTTTGTTTCAGATAGTACCAGCTATATATGTGCAATATTGCACATGGATATTTTGGCGGCTAATCTTCAATTTCACAGGTTAAGCAACAAGATGTGTGAACACATGCTATTATGTTTCTCTTTGACATGCACAAGATATGAAGCTCCCGCTAATTTGCATCTACTGATAATCAAGCTTTTGGCAAAGCAATTCAACAAAATCTCGCTTCAGATAATAGCAAGGTGACACCCATATCGCTGTTGTCACATTTGACCTAGCAACTAGATCCTGTAGGAGTAATCAAGAGTTGCACTGTCTCATCAATGTATATGTTGTGAACAAGTTAAACAAAAATCCACGATATAAATGTTGTGAGGTATTACCAATATGCCGCCTTACCCAAGCCAAATCAGCATTATATGAATGAACTCAAGAGGAACAAAGTGCATCGAGTGACTTGTAATTGTTTTACTGAACTAAAACTGAATGTTTAAGCACTACTGTAGTAGCTGGTCAAGTGATCTATAGCTGAATGTTCATTACATGTGTAAATTTGCTTACTCTACTCCAATTTCTTTTTATCATGCATCTTTGACCTGTCTTTATTGTATGTTTATGGAACCTATCTTTAAATACTGACTACAATAGGAATGCTGATTTTAACTTGCATGCTAATTTCCTTCTTTAGGTTACATGAATCAAGATTGGGAAGCAACACAACTACTGTTGAAACTGGAAATGACCTCTGGAAAGGCAGGCACTTCAAAATGAGGACACATGTTACTACTTTGTAAACTTTTAGGACAGTTGTATTTATTACTTCCATGCATATTCTGCCCTGAAGTTATCTCCATGTATATGTTCCTTGTATTTTTCTTGTGCTATATGATGAGAAGGGAATCTTGATGTAAAAGAATAAGTACCTTCTCTTTGTATCATGTTTTCCAGTAGTTGACATTTATTACATTTGAAATCATGATGCTAATGTTTTGTGTGATCTGATGTTTAGATATATTGGGGAATCATACATACCTCCCGCGGCAACGTGCGGGGTATCAGCTAGTAATCTCTATTTCTGATTGAAAAAAATATTTAACTTGAACCCAAGTATTTTTCACAACATACAAACTGTTACTTCTACATATTTCTGTATTAAACGTTTTACATATGTTGGCAATCACAAATATACTGAGGAGACTGGTGTATAAAGTCACCCATCGGAGGTCGGTTGAGGTTACTACACAATCACTTGTCGAAGTCTGGCAATATATGCTACGACCTCTGCATATATAGATTTTGCAGTAAGGACCAGGTTACGTTGTCTGCATCCCTATGGTGTTGAGGCCGGGAAAAGACTAGGTTCAATCATCAAAAGAAGGGAAACTATTTTTCCAAAACATAAATCAACGGGACAGTTTGTGGTATGGTTTGGTGCTACATCAACTAACTAGTATAATCTCCATACTAATACGATTTGATTCAATTTCTGATATATGTCAAATAAAGGACCTAGTCCTGTCAGAGTGAAGATTTTCTGTAGAAGTGCAGACATGGTCAAAGGCTCCACATTAGAACATTTTAGTGGAGAGGGCCACCCCATCAACCAAACAAGGCATCCCAGAACCGTCAAAGGGAAATTCTAAGTTTGACAGACACAAAGATAAAGAGGGGGAAGATGAGGAGGGTGATTCCAATAACAATATCAACGATAATGATGAAAGGATAGTGGTGAACTGAATGAAGAACAGCCTGAACCTTTCATGTTATCACAAACAGAAAATAAAGATAAGCAGACAACGAAACTGTGGAAGAGGAGCTGTTAGATTATGGAACTGATTCTGCAGCAGAAAAACAGACTGAGCAAGTAGATGGGGTTGAAAATATGAGTAAACTATAGATGCAAAAGCTAGAGATGATGAAGATAGATGCTGCTTTTGATGAGAAGACTAAAAAGATGAAAAAAATTTAAACATTGCAAAAATGAATCCTGATGATGAGCAACAGGGGGACAAATGGCACGAAGCTGCACCAGGAACAAATGAGATTGGTGATAATTATACTAAGGCGGTCAGGAAAGGCAAAGCAATGCCTATGTTTACAAAGCAAAGTGAGAGGGTGAGACAGGATGGGACTACTATCATGTCCAAAGCAATGGAAGCTAAAGTAAAACAAAATGAAATCCAAGCGTTGGGCCATCTTATTAAACAGGACGGAGGACAAGTCGCACATTGAACCAGCCATCATCAAGATCAGTATACCTGCATGAAACGACGATCTGCCTTTCAGGCTGCCTTGTCCCCCCGGCTGGCGTCCATTTCAGCACTCGGCGTGTCAGTGTTAGCCTGCAGCTCCGTCTCTCCAGCCACCCCGCCGAGGAAGCCCGCCTGACGCAGGTCATTCTCCAGGAGCTTGATTTCGTACTTGAGGTCCCGGAGCTGCGCCAGGGCCTCGGCGGTGCAGCGCTCCTGCTCCCGTTGCTTCTCCCGGAGCCGCGTCCGCAAGCTCCTGAATGCGCTCGGCTCGCGCGCCCTGCCCCAGATCACATCGCGGACGTCGTCGGCCGCGCGGATCTTGGCGCCGGCTTTGGCGAACCGGGCGAACGCCGGGTGGCGCTCGAGCTCGTAGTCGAGGAAGCGACCACGAGCTCGTAGCAGCGCATGAGCCAGCAACTCGTCGTCCGGCGGCGGCGCGACGCGTGAGCCGTGGCCGCGGGATCCGGAGGAGCTCATGGCTGGAGAGGGCGGCGGCGGCTGGACTGGAGGGCTTTGCTAGGGTTTGGGTGCGGGCCAGGGAGGGGGGAGAAAGCAGAACAGAAATTGTGGCGGCGGCTGCAGGATCGAGGCGAGTGTGCCAGAATTGGAAAAATCACGTTTCTTGCCTTTCTGCTCCGACCTAGTTGGGCCCACATTCTACCTTTGCGGTGAACTCCTGCCTGGACGCCGTCACAGGTGCTCCCCCGTTCGGATTGGAGCCTCCTCACCGATCCTAAAGCAGCTCCCAAGTTTCTGCTTCGGCTACAAGGAGGGAGCTGACAAGCAGCACCTGCTAAAGCCGACGACCCAGTCGAAAAGAAAACCCAATGCACCAAACTAAGCAAGCAGCTCGCCCCGATCGAGCAGAAGCCGCGGTTGACATCCTGTTGGGTATTGTCCAATCTCGCTGCCGAGCGACGTGATTGATCAGGACCTTTAGCTAGCTCGTGTTAGCTTATCGCTTGACTAGTAACAAGCCGCGCGCTTCAACGCATATGGTACGTACAAAATTCAAGCAATGATCATGAATAAAGAAAGGGGAAATTTGTTGTGCCACACTCGTGTTGTGCTACAGTCCTTGATTTATAGCGACACTTGCATAGCAGCGGTTGGCCGGGTCCGCCGGCCATTTTCAACCGGCGCTATAGGATCCTTGTGTTGTTGTGCAAAAACATGGTTTTTGATCCAACACACTGCAACTCGCGTAAATTTGTGGCTCTTTGCCGTGGCACACAAAAGTAAAAAGATGTGATATTTTCAACTGTTTTCAACTGATATTTTGCACAATGATACACTGTTGCATTCTCTATTGATGTGGTTTTCTGTACATTTTTTGATAGACAAATGGCAATGTGTGTCTCTCGTCTACTGCATGCAGTGGTAGCGTTTTCTACCTCACTTTTGCAGATGCTTGCCCACTCCACTCCCGCGAACTCAAAGCAACTCCAGACGCAATTCACCTACTAAAGCATCAATCCTGGTTGAGCGGATAGATGCATTCGAATCCGTTTCTAGGATTTGATGCATGGATGCCCCAACAGTTTACTTAAACCTCGACCCCTTTTTCGTGGACCTCACCCTTCCACCTCACCACCCCTCCCTTATCCTTACCCTCACTCTGCCTAGGTAGTTTCGTTGAGCACCTTGGGCACCCAATCAGGCATTTGTGGTTGGCGGTGAGCAGGAATGTGTAGGGCTCAGCGAGAAGGGACGAGCAGGGGTTGAGCTCGCCACGATGCACGCCCCAGTCCACTGCCACTCGCTCCACGCGCTCGCGCTCAACGTGCACATCCTTGGTGTCAGGCTGCGGCCCCTCATGGATGCGCTCCTCCACAAGCAGTACCAATGTACGCAATTGGCAGTCGTGCTCGTAGGTGGTCATAGAGGAGGGGGAGGCATGGTGGCAGCTCCAGCAGCCACAAGGCCCGTGGTTGGTTGGTGCAGGCCTGCCACGACGTGGGCATGCAAGCTAGCTCCGATGGGGGCCCTTATTTACGCAGCAATAAGATTACCTTCCAAAACAAATTGTTAATTGATTTGATTAGATGGGACAGGTGTCAACAGATTACTAGCCTTGCACATATTATGTGCAAGGAGCCCTGCACCCGAGCCGTTCTCAAAATTTTGAGCCAAAAAACTGAAATTACCAATGTGCTTCCATACATACAAATTCATTTGTAAGAATAGTATTGCTAATATAGGCATATGAGTCATTTCCCACCCCACCACAAATATAACAAATAATGTGCAAAGTAAAGCCATGAGGGTAAGGTTAACATGAACATTAGATAACACTACAAATGAATGCTTGGACTGTAATTCATAGATACAGATTAAAACCATTTCATCTAGAAGGCTATAGCGCATCACACACCTCTGCATTTCCAAACATGCACGAATTTCAATCACCATGCATGTGGCAATGAATATTTAACAAACTGAGAAAACACTTGTATCTTTTTACAATGTTATCATATTCTTAGGAAAGAGTAACACTCAATTATAACTAAAATATAATAGTAGTAACTTAGATATAGCACCTGAAATTTATGGCACCAAGATAAACAGGATAAAGTTCTTGATAAGATGCTAAGATGTTAACTGCACAGACACCATGGTTCAGAACCTAAAAAACATCTTTGTCAAGAGCCATATCCATCACTGACCTGCAATCAAAAGCAGCAAAAAGTGTGAAACACAAACTTGGTAAATATAATACCGGTGCCGCCTGCTAAATTACTATTAATTATTGCCAAGAGATGCGATAATCAGGCACCTGCCACTTAAAGAGGTAAATATATTCAATCACCAAAATGGAGATATGCTTTCTGTGATCATAAGACAAACATTAAAGAAACACTGTATGCTTGATGCAAGTGGCTCTTATTGGATATGGAACAATACGGAGATGAACTAACATATATTTGTTTGCAGACAAAACTCCAAATCAAATATGTCCTGTTTGGATACAATGCTGCCTATCATGTATTCTTGCTTAATGATGGAGCGCAACTACATGATATTCATGGGAAATTTTTATTGAGTTGGAATTGTGGATCACAGCAAAACAATCTGAACCTCTATAAAAATCAAGTGCTTCTATATTCCAATCAAAAGATGACGATGTCAATTGATCCAAGGCCTTACTGCTCATGTAAAATTCACTCCAAGATGTTGACACAAACATCAGCCATTGTGATGCTACAAATACTACATTGCAACTAAACAGAAAGGGGATTCATTAATTAGCTGGATATAAAATTAATGGTCGTAGGTACATAGGAACAAGCAATATGAAATCTGCAACCGTACCAGATTGTCTCCACTTTCTGATAAAGGCAATCAAATCGAAACATATAGGTTGCCAGGCAGCAGCAGCAATCAACATTCCTCAGTTCTAGTAGTTTTCAGAATTTAGGAAAACATGACTAATGACATGATACTTGTTTCCCTTAACTAACCATGTATATTCCGTTGTACCTTTAATTTATATTATGTGTTCAGCTATCTATAATAGGTTAGTCGTCCTGATAACATTTCATTGCTGACATGTTTAGTTGAATAACACTAATAAGAAAAAGAGAAGAATTCCTTTTCCTAAGTGAAACTAAACTCAAATTAATTTGCACTTATATGCCTTTCCAACAACAATTTCCCAAAAAAACATAGTAAAGTCAAACTATATTTGCTGATCATTCATGATTCACACAATTCTTTTCCACAAAATATTAGCCTTAATGCTTTTGCTTGCTAACGCTCCCTATAGTATCATTTTGATCCTGTAAATTATTTTCCTCACGTCACTTTTGACACTATATATAGGATCAGTGGACTAATGGGTTTATTATGTTTCTTATACCTTTTGGCTCATGGTCCATCCTTATTCGCCATATCTGATCTCTGTTTCTCCATTCCCTATCTTTTCTCGAGTCATATCCACTGTGGAGTTGGAGGATTGTGGTACTGGATTCATATCCATGCAGTAATTGTCCATGTACTTTGCGAAATTCTGAGAAGCAAAGGACAAGAGAAGTCGGTTGCGCATCTCTGTACAAAAAAAAGGCTTTGGGGGGGGGGGGGTGTCCTGATGATCAAGTGAAGAGGACAAGTTTCACAGCTACACCTAGTACCAGCTTATAAGATAGCTGACCTGGGGATTTCTTCTTTTTTTTTCGGATTAAAGGACGCCCTTATTGGGCCCTAACTTCTGCTGAAGCCAGACAGACCAAAACAATTGTTTTACAAACAAGGAAGCAAAAGGAAACCTACACTACTGCAAAACATGTATTTTGTAACACATATCTGTAACACAAGTAAGAATATATTAAAAAAATATTTCATAGGAACACAAGCATTTGTGTTACTGACAGTTTGTAACACATATGCTTAGATTTGTTAACATGTGTTAGAGATAATTATTCTAGTAACACAAAAATTGTGTTTCAACTATTGTGTTACAAATAAATCAATGTGTCTAAACATAGCAAGCCTAGAATTCATAGTAACACAAATAATTGTTATTGTCATGTGTTACTACAAGAGTATCTATTCACATAATTTATAAGTTAAAATCAATTAAGGATATTTTTTTTATCATATATGCATGTGTAGTGCAGTGGAAACTCAACAACTAAATGAATGTGAGGTCTAGGGATCAAATCCTAGTAGCCTCTATTTTTTAAAATTTTGTATTTGTGTTACTACATTAATATTGTAACACATTTTATTAGATATGGTAACACATTCACATGTGTTGCTAC
>RWGY01000729.1:0-24571 GCA_007726485.1 Eragrostis curvula | reverse complement strand
TAAAATGCTCAACCTTTTGGGTACACCGGTGAGACCAGCTGCAATCAACTCGTCACTCGGGCACCGTTTGTTTTCCGGTGTTTACTTCACATTCAAAGAACAGGGCCGAACACGGTCGGAAAAAAAAAGAACAGGGCCGAACACGAGATTTTACTAATCATTTTGCTGAAGGTGTCAAAAAAAAAACCCATTGAATTTCTGTCAAGGCGATAATTTGGTCCGCTAATGAACGGTCACATCTAGGGTGTTCGGCAATTACACGGAAGTATGCCAATAATGTATTTCAACGTAAAAGCATCTCTAAGAGAACCTTATAAAAATTAGCCTCATAAATTTGTTTTAGGAGCAACCAAAAAATTATGAGGGGTAATTTGTCCTCCCTCCTCCAACAATCATTCCCTAAAAGTGAATCAAAACAAATTTGATTGGCCACATCAGCATTTGGGACCACAAAAACATTAATTGTAGTGGAAAAAGAAGAAATTGGGCCCCAATTTTATCCCTGTTTGTAGCTACAAATGAGGGGAGTTTAGGTGCTATGGGAAAGTTAGGGGTAGTTTTGGGACCCTGTTGGAGACAGTTTTTTTTTGCCTAAAATCCCAATAACTAAATTTAAGGGAGGTTTATGGGGCTCTCTTGGAGATGCTCTAACAAAAAGGCTATGATATAGAATAAAATACCAAGGGTTGAAATTTACCAACTATTTTCACTATCTCTTTTGAGGTATTAGCGTTTTATCATAAGTTATGGCTTCTTGTTCCAAATTATAGACCTTGTTTTTCTGCTCACTTTGAGCTTTAAATCTGCGTGTAAACATCATCTGAAAAAAGGGTACAAGCCCGAGGCAAGCACCTGATATAGGTTTTTGTGCTTATTTTGTTTTTGGCAATTAGTTGTTGAGTTGTCTCGCTTCCTGCTGATTGCTTGCACTACAGTTAGTTCTGTGAGAACTGAGAAATGGTTTTCACAATCCACTTATCATATTTTTACTAATGAATAATTCCTAGAATGAACCATTGTCTTTTGCAATTAGTTTTTGAGGCAGACTGCCCGTTTCTTGCTAGTTGTTACTTGCATTACAACAAAGTATGCATAAATGATTTTCGCAATCTACTTATCATTTCATTTTGAAATATAATTGCAGTTTCTTTGTAGACTGAAAAAAATCATAAGATGAGTCCGCTACAACTGGTACGGTTATTTATGACACTTCTACCATAACACTTCCATCTTTGTTGTTAGTACGACGTTACTCTCTTGCATGTATCTTTCTAGTCGATGGACCATGCTAAGTTATTCATTCTAATTTGTTAAATCAAATAAAGAAGTTAATTCAGCAATGTGAGCAAGTTAGTAAAAAAAAAATTATGCTGAGCAATTAACAATGAATATTGACCGACAATGGAGAATTTTTATGTCACAACCTTCGCAAGACTGAGTTAGCTGCTGGTAATGTAACAAATATTGGCCTACGACAAAGCTTTCATGCGGGGCATTTTGGTAAAGTTCTGTAACACCCCAAAAAACAATACATAGGGATGCTACTAACCCCACATACAGCAAATAATTGAATTCATAAATAAATTGATAAATATAAGCAACGCGGAAGCAAAATAAAGATAGTTGGATAGGTAAAACAATAAAACATCACTCTAGCATTCATGAGTTCAGCAGCAACAAAAGTATAACCGTAATACGTTTAAACATCACTTCACAAGCAAAAGATAAACCAACAAGTTCCAACAATGACGATCATAAGTTCTTTATTATGGCTGCAAGTAGAAACTAAGAAAAAATGTGTAAAAGTGAAAGTATGTGCTGCTATTTCCCATCCCACGCTCATGTCCTTTGAACTCAAGCACACCTGAGGAAGAAAATGAATACGCATGAGGTTTATGAAAAAAACCTCAACAAGTAAACGGCTTTAACAAGGTTATTTAAACCACGGTTTGATTAAACAACAATTTAAAAGATATCATCATAATAAGGTATCAACTGAAGTATAACTCCAATTAGATGATAAAACATCAATAACTTCATAATTCTGAACTTCTGTGCATATGCAAAATAATGTGAATGATGCAATGCAATGCATGACTTCTCTTCTACCCTCAAATCCGAACGATTGGAAGTGAGGGCTGCAACCACATTGCTCATTTCAACGTGCGTTGCTGTACCGATACTTACCGCACCAACATCAGGCTACGGTGTCTTCTTATGCATCCAATGGAAAGTGCAAAAATACAAAATTGCCATGTATGCACTTCATCATATACTTCAACTTCAATAGATGGAATTCATAATATATCCACAAATACTTCAAGACATGGAGATAAATATCCATTTAGCATGTTATCTGGCTATTGTGAAGCATTTAAAATTTAGTGGAGGCAAATCAAATAACAAAGTTAAAGCAAGGGACCACAGCGCTACGTTTACTTGCCTTCGCCAAATTCAAGAGAACGAACTAAGGTTGCTCCGAAGATGATCCACCTGAATATAAATAATTCTCAGCACCAAAAGGAAGCATACAAATAAAGAAAACATCGAGTAAAGCGCTCCTACGACCGCTCGCAAAAACAACCCCAAAAACAGCCCCACACGCCAAAACTGTCTACACAGGACAGTCAGCTTTATCTTTTTTGTAACTATTTTTATACAACAGATAAACAGGTAAATGAGCAAACTATGATCATCTACAGGAAATTATCTACAACTTTGGTTTTCAACTCAAAATGAATTCTGACCTGTAACTCAGGTAAAACTGGGTCACAAGACAGGCATTCAGTTTTCTCGATGAACTGCAAACAGTCAAACTTCAGAAATTCATAAGTCCAGTTATACTCGAGCCAAACACAGAGATTAAGCACTCTGTAGAAAGAAAAAACAAAGATCTAGCATAAACTATATTGCACGACAGACAAAATCAGCCTCTAGGATCACTATATAAGCCACGCAAAACTCAACGTCAAAACTGTAACAGCAGATCTGACGAAACTGACAGCCAAAATTCAGAGAGGCGTAACTTCTTCTATACTGAACCAAAAATTGCAAATAAATACTCCTCGGAAAGATAATCAGGTTATCTACAACTTTCGTGTTCATGAGATTCTCAGATTCAACAGATAAAAGCCACAAAAGTAAATCGAACTGCTACTGACCCTGACCGACCACTGCAGCAGCACAGATCGTGTGCAACAAAGTGATTAACGCTAAACTGCCGGCACTAAACAAGATCTAATTATTCTGGACGGACAAAGAAGAAATTCTTTCTCTGTTACCTAGGGAGGGTCACGAACCCCTTTCCTTCTCTACTGAATCGACCTCAACAATCTGCAACCCGCCTGCAAGTGCTTGCCTCCTAGGAGATCGCCTGCCCTAGCAACACGAAGTCCGGACTGCAGAAAGCCGCCGCCTCCTCACGATCGCCAAGGAGAACGCCAGGGAAAAACTACGTGGCTGTCCCTTCCCCTTCTCTATTGGGAAACGGACTCCATTAAGCCCAGGTTTAAAGTTCAATTAGCCCACTAATTAGGCCCAAATAAATTTTAGGCTGAATTGTATTTTCTGGGCGTTACATTCTCCCCTCCTTCAAAGAATTCGTCCTCGAATTCTACCGTTCTACGCCAAGACCGAAACATTATATAGAAAAAGAAAACTTCTCACATACCGCCTTCGAAAAGTTGAGGGTACTTTTGACGCATGACATCCTCGAGTTCCCAAGTAGCTTCACGCTCGGACTGATGAGACCATAAGACTTTCACATATTTGATAGTCCGATTACGCATTACACGCTCCGAGAACTCCAATACTCGCACTGGGTGAGATTCCACAGTCAAGTCTTGTTGAACAATCACATGTTCAGCCTCAATCTTCTGCTCGGGATCCTTCAAATATTTTCTCAACATAGAGACATGAAAAACCGGGTGCACTCCAGACATAGACTCAGGCAACTGCAAACGATATGCCAATGCACCAACTCGGGCAGTAATCAAATAAGGTCCAATGTACCTCGGGCTAAGCTTTCCTTTCACGCCAAATCGAACAATGCCTTTCATTGGTGAGACTCTAAGTAGAACCTCATCACCCACTGCAAATTCCAAATCCCTCCGCCTAACATCCGCATAGCTCTTTTGTCGACTCTGAGCGATCAACAAATTTTGCCGTATCTCACGAACCTTATCATGAGTCTGCTGCACCCACTCCGGACCGACCAAAGATCGTTCGCCAAGCACTTCCCAACACAAGGGGGAAATACATCTTCGGCCATACAAAGCTTCAAATGGAGCCATTCGAATACTTGCCTGATAGCTGTTATTATAAGCAAATTCAGCCAAGGCCAAATGATCCTCCCAGCTGCCCTTCCATGAGAGCACACATGCACGCAACATATCCTCAAGAGTTTGAATAGTGCGCTCGGATTGACCATCCGTTTGAGGGTGAAAAGCCACACTCATGTCAAGCTTGGTTTTAAGAGCACTGTGTAGACTCCTCCAAAAGTTGGACACAAATTTAGAATCCCGATCTGAAACAATGGATTTTGGCACACCATGTAACCTCACGACTTCCTTGATATACAAGGGAACCAAATCTGCAGCAGAGTTTGTCTTCTTCATTGGAATAAAATGAGCAACCTTGGTGAGTCTATCGATAACCACCCAAATTGAGTCATTACCACGTGGAGATCGTGGTAAACCCACCACAAAATCCATAGTAATGTTCTCCCACTTCCACTCAGGGATCTCCAAAGGTTTCAATAACCCTGCAGGTCTTTGATGCTCAGCCTTCACCTTCTGACAAATACCACAAGAAGCCACATATTGAGCTATGTCCACCTTCATACGTTTCCACCAGAAGCTCTCCTTCAAGTCTCGATACATCTTAGTCTCACCAGGATGTACCGTATAAGGACTACGATGAGCTTCACTCAAAATATCTATCTTTACTTCAGATTTCTGTGGCACACACAATCGGCCTCTGAAGAAAATGGTACCATCCTCCGCCATAGAAAATTCACGGGGTTTACCCGCCTCAATACGCTTGCGGACAGCCTGTAGCAAGCGGTCTTCCAGTTGCGCCTTACGCACACGCTCGCGCAAAGAGGACTGAATTAGCAATTGAGTTTCCTCATGTGCAACTCCCAAATAGCAGAAAGAGATACCCATACGGTCCAAATCTGCAATCAAGGGTTGTGCCACCTTAGGAACACCAGTCCTACTAAGAGCATCTGCCACCACATTTGCCTTCCCGGGATGATATTGAATCGTAAGGTCATAGTCCTTTATCAACTCAAGCCATCTTCGTTGCCTCATATTCAGCTCCTTCTGAGTGAAGATATATTTAAGGCTCTTATGATCAGTATAAATATCACAAGTCTCTCCATAGAGATAATGCCTCCAAGACTTCAAAGCAAACACAACAGCGGCCAGCTCTAAATCATGAGTGGGATAGTTTCTCTCATGCTTCTTCAACTGTCTAGAGCCATAGGCAATCACCTTTCCGTCTTGCATCAACACACAACCAAGACCAATACGGGAGGCATCCGTATACACAGTGAAACGCTTGCCACTTTCGGACAAGGCCAAAATAGGAGCATTCACCAATCTATCCTTCAGAGTCTGAAAAGCGACCTCACAATCATTGTTCCATACAAAAGGAACACCCTTCTCTGTCAATCTGGTCATAGGCTTTGCAATGCTAGAAAAATTCTGCACAAAACGCCGATAATAACCAGCAAGACCCAAGAAGCTCTTAATGTCAGTGACACAAGCAGGCCTCTGCCATTCAACAACAGAAGCAACATTCTTGGGATCAACTTTAATACCATGTTGATTGATAACATGACCAAGGAAAGCCACTTCAGAGAGCCAAAAAGCACACTTCTTCAGTTTACCATAGAACTGATTCTTCCGAAGAGCCTCTAGCACAAGACTAAGATGTCTCTCGTGCTCTTCCGCTGACTTAGAGTAGATCAAGATGTCATCGAGAAAAACGACAACGAAGTCATCCAAGTACTCATGCAACATCCTATTCATCGCTTCCATAAAAGCAGCAGGGGCATTTGTTAGTCCAAAAGACATAACGATATATTCATAATGCCCATACCTGGTGCTAAAAGCCGTCTTCTCAATATCCTCTTCTCGTATTCTCAATTGATGATAGCCAGAATTCAAATCAATCTTAGACAATATCTTGGCACCTCTCAGTTGCTCAAAGAGCACATCAATACGAGGCAAAGGATACTTATTCTTTATGGTCACCTGATTGAGGGCACGATAATCCACACATAGTCGCTTGCTTCCATCCTTCTTCTCCACGAACAACACTGGAAAAGCCCAAGGAGACTTGCTAGGTCTAATGAAACCCTTAGCAAGAAGATCATCCAGTTGCCTCTTCAACTCCACTTGCTCCTTTGGAGCCATTCGATATGGAGTCTTATGGATAGGTTGTGTACCAGGAACAACCTTGATCTCAAAAACAGCATCCCGTGTAGGCGGAATACCTGGGAGCTCAACAGGAAAAACATCTGGATAACGGTACACCACCGGAATATCCTCAACTCGCAAAGAAACTTCATTACCCTCTGCCAAAGCCCAAAGATAGCCTGTCTTTCGCACCCATCGATCCGAGAACAAGAAGCACAACAAAGAAAGGGTATACTTCAAAGCACCACCCTGAAAGACAACCTCCTGCCCAGAAGGCGCTTGCAACAAGACTGTCTTCCAAAAGCAAGAGATAACCGCTTGATATTGAGAAAGCCAATCCATCCCAAGAATAACATCAAACACGTCTAACGGAATAACCACCAGATTAGCAACAAAATCCTCATCTGCTAGGTGAACCACACAACCAGGACATACAACACTACTAGAGATAGGCCCTTTAGCAGAACTGACTATAATAGATTGCCCAATCTGTTGAATAGAAATACCCGTACGTCGCACAAAAGCCTCCGACACGAACGAGAAGCTAGCGCCAGAATCAAACAATGCATAAGCTTCAAAAGAATCAACAGATATAGTACCTGTCACAACATCCCCACGGCCTCTAGCATCAGCTGAGGGTAAAGCATACGCCCCTGGAATACGAGTCGAAGAAGAAGGTCCAGAAAAACCAGCCGGTGTAGGAGTCAAAGCAGTAGACGGAGAAGGACCCTGGTAAAGCCAGTACGCACTAGAAGCAGGTGCGTGTGAAGAGCCACCCGTCGAAGCCACTGTGGGCGTCGACACCAACTGTTGTGAGGAAGGTGCAGGCAAGTACTGCTGCAAAGGTGGCGCAGGCAAGAACTGCTGCACTGGAGTAGTGTGCTGCATTCCAGGAGAAAAACCAGCCATCATGTGTGCAGAACTACGCTGTCCAGAGGAATTAGCCACGGGCTCCCAAATCAGCTTGCTGTTCGGATTCTTTCTGCACACAACTTCTTTGTGATCCTTGCCACACCTGGAACACTGACCATTCCAACGGCAATCTGAACGGCGATAAGCATCACCACAGCGGAAACAAACCAAACCCAATCCCGGCTTAGCAACAGCCCGGAACTGTGTAGAGCTACCTCCAGAACCACTTCCCGAAGCACGTGACTGAGAAGAATTGCCACCATAAGGATGGTGACGATGGTTCTTATCCTTCTTCTGAGTAGGGCCTCCAGAATTACCCTTCTGATCCTTCTGTCCTTGAGATTGATTACCTCCCCTAAGCTCGTCAGTGTACTCATCTTGCACCTCGACTCCCAAAGCCCGCTCAACAAGAGAGCGAAAGTCCTCCAGAACGAAAGCCCCAAGGACACGCCGAATGGAAGCCTTCAAACCCTTCCTGAATATCCTTGCCTTCTCATACTCATTATGTGCCACATGAGGCACAAAGCGCACCATCTGGTTGAATTCAACCTCATATTCAGCCACAGTCTTCTTGCCTTGATGGCACCCCTCAAGCTGAGTCTTCATCTTGTCCATGAAAGCAACCGGGTAGAATCTCCTCTCAAATTGAGAGACAAACTCACCCCAAGTGAAAGGTCCATATGCAGCAGAGCGAGATGACTGCACATTCCTCCACCATACAAGAGCCTCACCCTTCAGTAGCTGAGTGGCAAAGCGAACCCATTCAGTGAGTGGCACTTGAAAAGCATCCAGCTTGTCTGTTGTTGCAGAGAGCCAATCTGCAGCCTCAATAGGGGCACCTGAACCACCAAAATGCTCCAAATTCATGCCACACCAGTCCCTTAAGTCTAATGGACGATGAGGAACTGCTGCTGGTTGGGGTATGCCTTCGCCAACAGGAACACCTCCACCAACCGGAACGGCACCTCCAGCAGCACCAAGAGCAGGGCCACCAAGAGGAGGACCACCAGCTGGAGCAGCCCCAACGGCACCCCCAGCCTGACGGAGTGTAGCCATCTCAGCCCGTAACGCCTGCATCTCCGTTAGCACCGCAGCTAAATCCACGTTGGGTTGAGGAGCCTCATGAGCAGGCTCTTCCTCACCACGACCAGCACCACGTCCGCGGCCACCACGACCGCGACCGCGACGACCACGACCGCGATTCATCTATTGTCCACACAACAAGACAAACATCAATACAAACGACAATCATGCACAAAATAAAACGAGTGACCACCAATCATAATACATCGGTATAATAAAACCGAACTCCCCTCTTATACGTGCAAGTGTGTCAATTTTATGGTGAGTCAAATTTTAACAACGCCGAGAATCTATAACCTAAGCTCTGATTACCAACTGTAACACCCCAAAAAACAATACATAGGGATGCTACTAACCCCACAAACAGCAAACAATTGAATTCATAAATAAATTGATAAATATAAGCAACGCGGAAGCAAAATAAAGATAGTTGGATAGGTAAAACAATAAAACATCACTCTAGCATTCATGAGTTCAGCAGCAACAAAAGTATAACCGTAATACGTTTAAACATCACTTCACAAGCAAAAGATAAACCAACAAGTTCCAACAATGACGATCATAAGTTCTTTATTATGGCTGCAAGTAGAAACTAAGAAAAAATGTGTAAAAGTGAAGGTATGTGCTGCTATTTCCCATCCCACGCTCATGTCCTTTGAACTCAAGCACACCTGAGGAAGAAAATGAATGCGCATGAGGTTTATGAAAAAAACCTCAACAAGTAAACGGCTTTAACAAGGTTATTTAAACCACGGTTTGATTAAACAACAATTTAAAAGATATCATCATAATAAGGTATCAACTGAAGTATAACTCCAATTAGATGATAAAACGTCAATAACTTCATAATTCTGAACTTCTGTGCATATGCAAAATGTGAATGATGCAATGCAATGCATGACTTCTCTTCTACCCTCAAATCCGAACGATTGGAAGTGAGGGCTGCAACCACATTGCTCATTTCAAAGTGCGTTGCTGTACCGGTACTTACCGCACCAACATCAGGCTACGGTGTCTTCTTATGCATCCAATGGGAAGTGCAAAAATGCAAAATTGTCATGTATGCACTTCATCATATACTTCAACTTCAATAGATGGAATTCATAATATATCCACAAATACTTCAAGACATGGAGATAAATATCCATTTAGCATGTTATCTGGCTATTGTGAAGCATTTAAATTTAGTGGAGGCAATTCAAATAACAAAGTTAAAGCAAGGGACCACAGCGCTACGTTTACTTGCCTTCGCCAAATTCAAGAGAACGAACTAAGCTTGCTCCGAAGATGATCCACCTGAATATAAATAATTCTCAGCACCAAAAGGAAGCATACAAATAAAGGAAACATCGAGTAAAGCGCTCCTACGACCGCTCGCAAAAACAACCCCAAAAACAGCCCCACACGCCAAAACTGTCTACACAGGACAGTCAGCTTTATCTTTTTTGTAACTATTTTTATACAACAGATAAACAGGTAAATGAGCACACTAAGATCATCTACAGAAAATTATCTACAACTTTGGTTTTCAACTCAAAATTTAGTTTGAACTGTAACTGAGGTTAAACGGAGTTACAAATCAGGCATTCAGTTTTCTCGATGAACTGCAAACAGTCAAACTTCAGAAATTCATAACTCCAGTTTTACTCGAGCAAACACAGAGATTAAGCACTCTGTAGAAAGAAAAAACAAAGATCTAGCATAAACTATATTGCACGACAGACAAAATCAGCCTCTAGGATCACTATATAAGCCACGCAAAACTCAACGTCAAAACTGTAACAGCAGATCTGACGAAACTGACAGCCAAAATTCAGAGAGGCGTAACTTCTTCTATACTGAACCAAAAATTGCAAATAAATACTCCTCGGA
The DNA here is from genome assembly GCA_007726485.1 of Eragrostis curvula. NCBI lineage: Eukaryota > Viridiplantae > Streptophyta > Magnoliopsida > Poales > Poaceae > Eragrostis > Eragrostis curvula. Next base: position 14,279 of record RWGY01000729.1, on the reverse strand, counting down.
AAGATAATCAGGTTATCTACAACTTTCGTGTTCATGAGATTCTCAGATTCAACAGATAAAAGCCACAAAAGTAAATCGAACTGCTACTGACCCTGACCGACCACTGCAGCAGCACAGATCGTGTGCAACAAAGTGATTAACGCTAAACTGCCGGCACTAAACAAGATCTAATTATTCTGGACGGACAAAGAAGAAATTCTTTCTCTGTTACCTAGGGAGGGTCACGAACCCCTTTCCTTCTCTACTGAATCGACCTCAACAATCTGCAACCCGCCTGCAAGTGCTTGCCTCCTAGGAGATCGCCTGCCCTAGCAACACGAAGTCCGGACTGCAGAAAGCCGCCGCCTCCTCACGATCGCCAAGGAGAACGCCAGTGAAAAACTACGTGGCTGTCCCTTCCCCTTCTCTATTGGGAAACGGACTCCATTAAGCCCAGGTTTAAAGTTCAATTAGCCCACTAATTAGGCCCAAATAAATTTTAGGCTGAATTGTATTTTCTGGGCGTTACATTCTCCCCTCCTTCAAAGAATTCGTCCTCGAATTCTACCGTTCTACGCCAAGACCGAAACATTATATAGAAAAAGAAAACTTCTCACATAAAGCCTTCGAAAAGTTGAGGGTACTTTTGACGCATGACATCCTCGAGTTCCCAAGTAGCTTCACGCTCGGACTGATGAGACCATAAGACTTTCACATATTTCATAGTCCGATTACGCATTACACGCTCCGAGAACTCCAATACTCGCACTGGGTGAGATTCCACAGTCAAGTCTTGTTGAACAATCACATGTTCAGCCTCAATCTTCTGCTCGGGATCCTTCAAATATTTTCTCAACATAGAGACATGAAAAACCGGGTGCACTCCAGACATAGACTCAGGCAACTGCAAACGATATGCCAATGCACCAACTCGGGCAGTAATCAAATAAGGTCCAATGTACCTCGGGCTAAGCTTTCCTTTCACGCCAAATCGAACAATGCCTTTCATTGGTGAGACTCTAAGTAGAACCTCATCACCCACTGCAAATTCCAAATCCCTCCGCCTAACATCCGCATAGCTCTTTTGTCGACTCTGAGCGATCAACAAATTTTGCCGTATCTCACGAACCTTATCATGAGTCTGCTGCACCCACTCCGGACCGACCAAAGATCGTTCGCCAAGCACTTCCCAACACAAGGGGGAAATACATCTTCGGCCATACAAAGCTTCAAATGGAGCCATTCGAATACTTGCCTGATAGCTGTTATTATAAGCAAATTCAGCCAAGGCCAAATGATCCTCCCAGCTGCCCTTCCATGAGAGCACACATGCACGCAACATATCCTCAAGAGTTTGAATAGTGCGCTCGGATTGACCATCCGTTTGAGGGTGAAAAGCCACACTCATGTCAAGCTTGGTTTTAAGAGCACTGTGTAGACTCCTCCAAAAGTTGGACACAAATTTAGAATCCCGATCTGAAACAATGGATTTTGGCACACCATGTAACCTCACGACTTCCTTGATATACAAGGGAACCAAATCTGCAGCAGAGTTTGTCTTCTTCATTGGAATAAAATGAGCAACCTTGGTGAGTCTATCGATAACCACCCAAATTGAGTCATTACCACGTGGAGATCGTGGTAAACCCACCACAAAATCCATAGTAATGTTCTCCCACTTCCACTCAGGGATCTCCAAAGGTTTCAATAACCCTGCAGGTCTTTGATGCTCAGCCTTCACCTTCTGACAAATACCACAAGAAGCCACATATTGAGCTATGTCCACCTTCATACGTTTCCACCAGAAGCTCTCCTTCAAGTCTCGATACATCTTAGTCTCACCAGGATGTACCGTATAAGGACTACGATGAGCTTCACTCAAAATATCTATCTTTACTTCAGATTTCTGTGGCACACACAATCGGCCTCTGAAGAAAATGGTACCATCCTCCGCCATAGAAAATTCACGGGGTTTACCCGCCTCAATACGCTTGCGGACAGCCTGTAGCAAGCGGTCTTCCAGTTGCGCCTTACGCACACGCTCGCGCAAAGAGGACTGAATTAGCAATTGAGTTTCCTCATGTGCAACTCCCAAATAGCAGAAAGAGATACCCATACGGTCCAAATCTGCAATCAAGGGTTGTGCCACCTTAGGAACACCAGTCCTACTAAGAGCATCTGCCACCACATTTGCCTTCCCGGGATGATATTGAATCGTAAGGTCATAGTCCTTTATCAACTCAAGCCATCTTCGTTGCCTCATATTCAGCTCCTTCTGAGTGAAGATATATTTAAGGCTCTTATGATCAGTATAAATATCACAAGTCTCTCCATAGAGATAATGCCTCCAAGACTTCAAAGCAAACACAACAGCGGCCAGCTCTAAATCATGAGTGGGATAGTTTCTCTCATGCTTCTTCAACTGTCTAGAGCCATAGGCAATCACCTTTCCGTCTTGCATCAACACACAACCAAGACCAATACGGGAGGCATCCGTATACACAGTGAAACGCTTGCCACTTTCGGACAAGGCCAAAATAGGAGCATTCACCAATCTATCCTTCAGAGTCTGAAAAGCGACCTCACAATCATTGTTCCATACAAAAGGAACACCCTTCTCTGTCAATCTGGTCATAGGCTTTGCAATGCTAGAAAAATTCTGCACAAAACGCCGATAATAACCAGCAAGACCCAAGAAGCTCTTAATGTCAGTGACACAAGCAGGCCTCTGCCATTCAACAACAGAAGCAACATTCTTGGGATCAACTTTAATACCATGTTGATTGATAACATGACCAAGGAAAGCCACTTCAGAGAGCCAAAAAGCACACTTCTTCAGTTTACCATAGAACTGATTCTTCCGAAGAGCCTCTAGCACAAGACTAAGATGTCTCTCGTGCTCTTCCGCTGACTTAGAGTAGATCAAGATGTCATCGAGAAAAACGACAACGAAGTCATCCAAGTACTCATGCAACATCCTATTCATCGCTTCCATAAAAGCAGCAGGGGCATTTGTTAGTCCAAAAGACATAACGATATATTCATAATGCCCATACCTGGTGCTAAAAGCCGTCTTCTCAATATCCTCTTCTCGTATTCTCAATTGATGATAGCCAGAATTCAAATCAATCTTAGACAATATCTTGGCACCTCTCAGTTGCTCAAAGAGCACATCAATACGAGGCAAAGGATACTTATTCTTTATGGTCACCTGATTGAGGGCACGATAATCCACACATAGTCGCTTGCTTCCATCCTTCTTCTCCACGAACAACACTGGAAAAGCCCAAGGAGACTTGCTAGGTCTAATGAAACCCTTAGCAAGAAGATCATCCAGTTGCCTCTTCAACTCCACTTGCTCCTTTGGAGCCATTCGATATGGAGTCTTATGGATAGGTTGTGTACCAGGAACAACCTTGATCTCAAAAACAGCATCCCGTGTAGGCGGAATACCTGGGAGCTCAACAGGAAAAACATCTGGATAACGGTACACCACCGGAATATCCTCAACTCGCAAAGAAACTTCATTACCCTCTGCCAAAGCCCAAAGATAGCCTGTCTTTCGCACCCATCGATCCGAGAACAAGAAGCACAACAAAGAAAGGGTATACTTCAAAGCACCACCCTGAAAGACAACCTCCTGCCCAGAAGGCGCTTGCAACAAGACTGTCTTCCAAAAGCAAGAGATAACCGCTTGATATTGAGAAAGCCAATCCATCCCAAGAATAACATCAAACACGTCTAACGGAATAACCACCAGATTAGCAACAAAATCCTCATCTGCTAGGTGAACCACACAACCAGGACATACAACACTACTAGAGATAGGCCCTTTAGCAGAACTGACTATAATAGATTGCCCAATCTGTTGAATAGAAATACCCGTACGTCGCACAAAAGCCTCCGACACGAACGAGAAGCTAGCGCCAGAATCAAACAATGCATAAGCTTCAAAAGAATCAACAGATATAGTACCTGTCACAACATCCCCACGGCCTCTAGCATCAGCTGAGGGTAAAGCATACGCCCCTGGAATACGAGTCGAAGAAGAAGGTCCAGAAAAACCAGCCGGTGTAGGAGTCAAAGCAGTAGACGGAGAAGGACCCTGGTAAAGCCAGTACGCACTAGAAGCAGGTGCGTGTGAAGAGCCACCCGTCGAAGCCACTGTGGGCGTCGACACCAACTGTTGTGAGGAAGGTGCAGGCAAGTACTGCTGCAAAGGTGGCGCAGGCAGGCAAGAACTGCTGCACTGGAGTAGTGTGCTGCATTCCAGGAGAAAAGCCAGCCATCATGTGTGCAGAACTACGCTGTCCAGAGGAATTAGCCACGGGCTCCCAAATCAGCTTGCTGTTCGGATTCTTTCTGCACACAACTTCTTTGTGATCCTTGCCACACCTGGAACACTGACCATTCCAACGGCAATCTGAACGGCGATGAGCATCACCACAGCGGAAACAAACCAAACCCAATCCCGGCTTAGCAACAGCCCGGAACTGTGTAGAGCTACCTCCAGAACCACTTCCCGAAGCACGTGACTGAGAAGAATTGCCACCATAAGGATGGTGACGATGGTTCTTATCCTTCTTCTGAGTAGGGCCTCCAGAATTACCCTTCTGATCCTTCTGTCCTTGAGATTGATTACCTCCCCTAAGCTCGTCAGTGTACTCATCTTGCACCTCGACTCCCAAAGCCCGCTCAACAAGAGAGCGAAAGTCCTCCAGAACGAAAGCCCCAAGGACACGCCGAATGGAAGCCTTCAAACCCTTCCTGAATATCCTTGCCTTCTCATACTCATTATGTGCCACATGAGGCACAAAGCGCACCATCTGGTTGAATTCAACCTCATATTCAGCCACAGTCTTCTTGCCTTGATGGCACCCCTCAAGCTGAGTCTTCATCTTGTCCATGAAAGCAACCGGGTAGAATCTCCTCTCAAATTGAGAGACAAACTCACCCCAAGTGAAAGGTCCATATGCAGCAGAGCGAGATGACTGCACATTCCTCCACCATACAAGAGCCTCACCCTTCAGTAGCTGAGTGGCAAAGCGAACCCATTCAGTGAGTGGCACTTGAAAAGCATCCAGCTTGTCTGTTGTTGCAGAGAGCCAATCTGCAGCCTCAATAGGGGCACCTGAACCACCAAAATGCTCCAAATTCATGCCACACCAGTCCCTTAAGTCTAATGGACGATGAGGAACTGCTGCTGGTTGGGGTATGCCTTCGCCAACAGGAACACCTCCACCAACCGGAACGGCACCTCCAGCAGCACCAAGAGCAGGGCCACCAAGAGGAGGACCACCAGCTGGAGCAGCCCCAACGGCACCCCCAGCCTGACGGAGTGTAGCCATCTCAGCCCGTAACGCCTGCATCTCCGTTAGCACCGCAGCTAAATCCACGTTGGGTTGAGGAGCCTCATGAGCAGGCTCTTCCTCACCACGACCAGCACCACGTCCGCGGCCACCACGACCGCGACCGCGACGACCACGACCGCGATTCATCTATTGTCCACACAACAAGACAAACATCAATACAAACGACAATCATGCACAAAATAAAACGAGTGACCACCAATCATAATACATCGGTATAATAAAACCGAACTCCCCTCTTATACGTGCAAGTGTGTCAATTTTATGGTGAGTCAAATTTTAACAACGCCGAGAATCTATAACCTAGCTCTGATTACCAACTGTAACACCCCAAAAAACAATACATAGGGATGCTACTAACCCCACAAACAGCAAACAATTGAATTCATAAATAAATTGATAAATATAAGCAACGCGGAAGCAAAATAAAGATAGTTGGATAGGTAAAACAATAAAACATCACTCTAGCATTCATGAGTTCAGCAGCAACAAAAGTATAACCGTAATACGTTTAAACATCACTTCACAAGCAAAAGATAAACCAACAAGTTCCAACAATGACGATCATAAGTTCTTTATTATGGCTGCAAGTAGAAACTAAGAAAAAATGTGTAAAAGTGAAGGTATGTGCTGCTATTTCCCATCCCACGCTCATGTCCTTTGAACTCAAGCACACCTGAGGAAGAAAATGAATGCGCATGAGGTTTATGAAAAACCTCAACAAGTAAACGGCTTTAACAAGGTTATTTAAACCACGGTTTGATTAAAAACAAACAATTTAAAAGATATCATCATAATAAGGTATCAACTGAAGTATAACTCCATTAGATGATAAAACATCAATAACTTCATAATTCTGAACTTCTGTGCATATGCAAAATGTGAATGATGCAATGCAATGCATGACTTCTCTTCTACCCTCAAATCCGAACGATTGGAAGTGAGGGCTGCAACCACATTGCTCATTTCAACGTGCGTTGCTGTAACCGGTACTTACCGCACCAACATCAGGCTACGGTGTCTTCTTATGCATCCAATGGGAAGTGCAAAAATGCAAAATTGTCATGTATGCACTTCATCATATACTTCAACTTCAATAGATGGAATTCATAATATATCCACAAATACTTCAAGACATGGAGATAAATATCCATTTAGCATGTTATCTGGCTATTGTGAAGCATTTAATTTAGTGGAGGCAATTCAAATAACAAAGTTAAAGCAAGGGGACCACAGCGCTACGTTTACTTGCCTTCGCCAAATTCAAGAGAACGAACTAAGCTTGCTCCGAAGATGATCCACCTGAATATAAATAATTCTCAGCACCAAAATCAAGCATACAAATAAAACAAACAATCAAGTAAAGCGCTCCTACGACCGCTCACAAAAATAAACCCAAAACAGCCCCACACGTCAAAACTGTCTATACAGGACAGTCAGGCTTATCTTTTCCGTAACTATTTCTATACACCAGAATAAACAGGTAAATGAGCAAACTATGATCATCTACAGGAAATTATCTACAACTTTGGTTTTCAACTCAAAAATGAATTCTGACCGTAACTCAGGTAAAACTGGGTCACAAGACAGGCATTCAGTTTTCTCGATGAACTGCAAACAGTCAAACTTCAGAAATTCATAAGTCCAGTTATACTCGACCAAAACAGAGATTAAGCACTCTGTAGAAAGAAAAAACAAAGATCTAGCATAACTATATTGCACGACAGACAAAATCAGCCTCTAGGATCACTATATAAGCCCGCAAACTCAACGTCAAAACTGTAACAGCAGATCTGACGAAACTGACAGCCAAAATTCAGAGAGGCGTAACTTCTTCTATACTGAACCAAAAATTTCAAATAAATACTCCTCGGAAAGATAATCAGGTTATCTACAACTTCGTGTTCATGAGATTCTCAGATTCAACAGATAAAAGCCACAAAAGTAAATCGAACTGCTACTGACCCTGACCGACCACTGCAGCAGCACAGATCGTGTGCAACAAAGTGATTAACGCTAAACTGCCGGCACTAAACAAGATCTAATTATTCTGGACGGACAAAGAAGAAATTCTTTCTCTGTTACCTAGGGAGGGTCACGAACCCCTTTTTCTTCTCTACTGAATCGACCTCAACAATCTGCAACCCGCCTGCAAGTGCTTGCCTCCCAGGGGATCGCCTGCCCTAGCAACACGAAGTCCGGACTGCAGAAAGCCGCCGCCTCCTCACGATCGCCAAGGAGAACGCCAGGGAAAAACTACGTGGCTGTCCCTTTCCCTTCTCTATTGGGAAACGGACTCCATTAAGCCCAGGTTTAAAGTTCAATTAGCCCACTAATTAGGCCCAAATAATTTTAGGCTGAATTGTATTTTCTGGGCGTTACAAGGCCGGTGGTGGTGCGGGCAGCCGCCAGTGTGTTTGGGTCACCCACGGAGGTAGACGAGCCCTGGACCTCCACCGTGCAGTGGCGCTCGAGCGTCACCCATGGAGGGTACGCCGCCACGGGCTGGTTGTGGATTCCAGATTGACTCGTCATGTTAATTTGTGCCCAGAGTGGACGCGGCTTGCGACGGGCTCCAAATTGAGATCGATGTTTATAGAAGCCAGTGATCTCCTACTTGTTCGACGACAAAACGGAAAATCTTTTTTTGCTTGCCCTTCCAATTCGAAACGGAAAAGCATGTTCTCGAAAAAAAACTAAGTCGTATGATAAAGTTGCAGTCCAACGGAGCAAAAATTACAGTTGATTACAACAATAACTTTAGTATCCAATAGGACAACATGGTAGAGAGCAATAGAAACATTAATGTTCTGGAACAGCAGCACACAATAACATACAAGTGTGCATTTACCAGCACCCGATACAACGCCCCTGCATGAACACCCCTAAGATTAATTAGAAAATAGATACATTGGTAAAAAAATGACAGAATGTAGTTGGCCTCTGGCCAGTAGGTGATTCAAAAGGCACTAATTTAGATGAGAACTAGAACAAGGAACTAGCACAATGATTATTAACGAGTTTCTGCTAACTGAAATAAACAATAATTATGAAAATTAGCTATATGTGCTAAACAAAATACACAAACCAACTACTACAGGAGAGAACAAATTATTGAACTAGGAAAAAGGTTCATTAAACACAACAATGCTACATCACTATAGCATTCAACCTGCTCAGAGTTGGGCATCGATCTACAAGAGCATTTTAGCCAAAAGAAAATAATATTTCTCTCTTACCATGCGAGGAACAAATAAGGAAAAAAGCCACGAATTCCTAAGCAGGAATGAAAAATAGGCAAAGTTCTTACTACAGTAGGCTCACCCAATCAATAAACCTGGTCGTTGTTGCATTGCAAAACCTGACCTGTTCTGCAGCTTAAACTGAAAGCACCAAAGGAGCACAAGTCAATTAAATTTAGCAAGCACTAGCTAAGACAAAGTACAATTGTTGTATGTCTATAGAAATTTATAAGACAAAGTACAATTGAATCTTCAGACCTCAGATCAAAATATAATGGCTTAGACTGAAACAAGTATCAAAGCACAGATTCTGCGAACTCAAACAAAAAGTAAATAAACAAACAATCTGCCCAGAATATTCACATCATTCTGAAATTCAGGGCATCAGAAATTTCTGAGGATTGAGAAATTTTATATAGAAATAAATTCTTATAGACAACTTTTGTGAATAAACTCAGGCATCAGAACCCATTCCAACAAGGCTACCAACAATCAAAAATATCTATAGTGACCAGTCAAGCACACCAAAGTTTAAATTTAAATGAGATAATTTCAAACTAAAATTACAACCGCAATTACACCTCACTAACATGGAAGTTACATATACTAGTATACTGTAACAAAGGTATGTTTCCATGTAACTGAGTATTTGGTACATGATTTTGAGGACTTATCTCATTCACACAACTACTATTTGGGAATAGTAGTGCAGATATATGACAAAGGACAAAACAAAATTTACAAGACAAAACTATTACAGATGATTTTGAAATTCAAAAGGAAGGCATGGATGAAACAAGGTAACTTTTCCTTTTCGGTATGCCACTCCAAGAGCAAGTAGCGCAGCGAGGAGAGTGAGAACTACTTGACCATTGTCGATGAAATACCTGAATGAAATAAGTGCAAAATAACAAGAATTGAGTTTACTCAAGTAAATCCAAACAAGTGAAATCATGCAGCAGCTTATACAAAAGTGCAGGTACAGGAACAACAAAACATTTTTTATTACTAGCCGAGAAACGTAGAGATGCTTGCACGCAGCTAAGTCGAAGAGCAAAACAGCAGCAAGTGAAACAAGATTAAGAGCTTAATCCTAGAACAATGATTAGTCAAGTAATAGAATAAGACTAAGAAAAAACAATCACACATTCAGATCAAAGCATGGTTTCAACAGCATTTCAGGCTCTCAGATTGCCTGCTAGCCACTAGGCTTCATTGAAATCAAGCTTGATAAAAACCCACAGCTATTATAATTCGTAACAGGCCTAGTAGAGTAGTGCCAGTAGCCCAAGTAGAGACCAGAAGGGTAAAAAGTAAAGAGAAATGAACAGTCACAATTCTTCTGAATCAGCATCTGGAGTTGGAGTTAGATACTGAAATCCCAAAATCAGAGTGAGATAGTTTCAGATTGAGAGAAAACTACTCTATTCAGTGAAATAAAGGAAAAACACAGTGACAGGATTTCAAAACATACCTCTTTTTTTTTTGGGTGGGGGGGGGGGGGGGGGGGGGGGGGGGGGGGGGGGGGGGGGGGGGGGGGGGGAATTTCAAAACATACCTCAGTTTAGTGACAATGGATTAGTTGGCTCAGTTTATATCCTCAAATGACCAAATTAAGATATGTAAGTCAGAGTAACAGAGAGATTAGTGGGACCAATGTAAATCAACAAATGGTAGAAACCAGATTTCTAAATATTCGCTATCACTTCAGATTCCTTGGACCTGAACCAATCAAACAAACACAGATTATAAAAGTTTCAGATAATTAATATCGAAAACAAATTTACAAATGTTGTGAGAACCTGGCACAATACCAGAATAACAATGGCAGACCAAAAATATTACAAAAAATTTAGGAATACAGGTTTCCTGCAATATCATAAATGGACATGAACTATTAATAGTGACACCTTTAGAACACTAATATTACACCTAAACTAAAGCTGTATGTTTATGTCTGAAGTACTGTCAAATGATGTACCAAATTATGCAAAATTTCTAACAAAACAAATGAGAACTATAAACAGCAATTTTATGGATAACAAAAGTTGCACTGTTCAAAAGACACAGAAGCGAATGTTCATAGACGCAGATATTTTTTATGGATAACAAAGTTAAAAAAGGGTTCTTGTGACCTGATGCAAACCAAAATAACCAGAAATTCAAAGCTTCAAAAATTTCTTATGGTCTACAAAATTACAAAAGGATTAGTGGGCTTGATGCTATATACAAAAACAAGTTATTCAAAGTTTCAAAATTTTATTATGGAACACATAACTACAAACGAGTTTTAAGGGCTGTTCCAATCCTACAAACCCAAGAATCAAAATCTCAAATATTTATTATGGTCTACATAATGACAAAGGAGACTTAGGATCTCATCCAATCAAAAAATTCAAGGAAAACATACTCAGATATTTATTATGGAATACAGATTTACATAGGGACCTAGGGGCCTCTCAGGCAAACCCACTAACACAGAAAAACAAATTTCAAAATTTATTATGGTCTGCAGATTTACAAAGGAAATTTGGGGCTTGAACCAATAACAAAGGTCTAGAAAAACAAATTTTCAAAAATTTATTATGGAATACAGATTTACAAAGGAATTTGGGGGCATCATCCAATCCCAAAAAGGCAAATTTTCAAACAAATATCCTCACATAGAGTTAAAATGCACAGTATATACATATAAGCTATAGGTGTAAATTGAGACTGTGAAACTGTACTTGAACATGAAACTAGCTCTGCAAAGAATACATCATGTAGAAGCTAATTAGATCAAATAAAATAATGAGACAAATTCAATGCACAAAATTTATTAATATAGTGATAAAATTGTGACAGGTTTTGGGGGCCAATGCAATCCCAGAAAGACAAAGATACAACATCTCAAGTGGTGCTAAACCCCGCTTTAACAAGATATTATAAGATATTTCAGAAATCGACAAAATGAACATTTGATTCTTCAGACAAAATGTCCTAAATTTAATTAATATGGTCCTTTATCTCAATCCCATAGGGGCAGAAGGTCAAAATTTTCATAGTCCACAGAGATGCAGGAGTTCATGCGTCCACAGATTCAGTATCCCATCCCCACTAGTCACACAGATATGTCCCATCATCGCCAAGCAAAATGGAGCAGAAAAAGCTCAAAATCACCGATAGAAACTGAATGGGTGAATAAGAAATGCAGGGAAGAATAGCTTCGATTCACAAAAAAAAAAAATGAAGTCACCTCCAACCAAATTAGCAGAGAAGGAACGGAAGTCTCAATTTACACCTATAGCTGTCATACAATTGAAGATGCATGTCATACAAGCATACTTTGGTCAAGTTTATTAATTAGATATTGTATCTTCTCTTGACCACCTTATTTAATTAGTTACTATGGTGACCATATCACACTGCTTACGTAATGACCGGCCCTGCAGGGAAACAAGATTAATTGGTTTGTTAGCTTGTGAGAACTTCAATGGTGTTACGAAACAGGTAAACAATCTTTTGCCTTACGGGGAGGAGGAGGGGCAGGGGCACAGAGCTTCTCAAGCTTCAGGATCCTTCGCACACTGTATTTCTCCTTCTCTTCCTCTGTAAGCATGGCAGTGACGCAACGCATATTCCTGTTCGGCACCTGTCTCACTGATTCACAACAAGAACTATCTTTCTTTACCGACGAAAGCGGTGGTCGTGGGCGCTTCCTGATATAACTATTGCAGTCCCACAGAATCTCTCTCTTCTGTGTACCAGTGCAGGTTGGATAAGCTGCAGATACTCGCTGAGACAAGATAGCAAACAATAGCAACCTAAGGTTGCTACTTTCCCAGGCAACATGTTATCCCTGATCTTGCAGCCGGTTTTTTTTATTTGATTATACAGTACAACTCAGACACTCAGAACGCATGCATATATACTTACCCCTATGAACGCACATACAAATCTTGCAGCCGTTTATTGATATGGTGAGGAACATGGGCATGTGCATGTATATAGGGCGCACCAACAACCTTTTGTGAGACATTAATGCTCACTTTAATAAGAATAATACATACAATGCTAGACGGATACTCTACTATATGGACAAGATATGCTATTATTTATATGAAACTATAATTTGTGTACATGTTGATAGAAAAAATATTTAATGTAATGATTGATGATTTTGTTAAAGATCAATAAATATATTGCAAAATGGATACTATGCCATATGCGTAAGATATGCTATTATTTACATGAAACTATAATTTGTATATATGTTGATAGGAAATTATTCAGTATAGTGATTGATGATTTTTTTAATTATTGAAGAACAATCCCCTTTTTTCAGGCATTATATAGCTTGTGCATGAGTGTGTTTTATCATTTAGTCGGTGTCGCACCCTTCAAAGTACAATTTTTTTAGACAAATCTTCAAAGTACAATTGCACCAAGAACTCTAATAATAATATTTGCAAAACTAATTGTTTTTAAATCTAACCATAAATAGCATGGTACATTTATATTTTTTAAGAATTAAATTACCATTAATGAAATAAAATATGAAGACGTACATACCTCTTAAATTAATACTTTAAGTGCCAAATAAAACACAACGACAATATCTTAGCCTTTTATTCATCTGAAAGGAACCTCTCACATTAATGCTGCTTAAGTGCAGGAAACCGAATGGAGGCATGTTTCAACCTCAGATGAGAGACACTAAACTTTGTTGAAGCCGACTTAGAACTGGCCATGGCCGTCGAGAGAATCATGCAGTCTTGCCATCTTATGCAGTCCGCGCGTGGCACACCCCGATTAGCTTATTTGTTGTGTCATGGCATGGCCAATCTTGTTTTACATGGGTTGTCCTGTGCCTGACAGCCCGATGGGCCATGCCATAACAGCCCAACGGGATGCATATTCTTTAGAGTAAATTTCACAAAACTACGACTATGTGTACCCGAGTAATAGAAAATTATGTCTTTTGAGTTTGATTTCAGAAAACTACGACTATTTGCGCTTCTTGTAACGTAAAACTACAACTTTTTGGTTTGGCCCCACCTGTCAGCCACTCATTAAGCAAATGAAGATGTGTGACTGACATGTGGGTCCAGGTCCAAAAGTCATAGTTTTCTGAAATTGTACTCAAAAGTCAAAGTTTTCTTACTGTAGTAGTTTTCTTCAATTTTATGACTTCTCACAAATTTTTTACTAAACAGGGCCGTGCTCATGCCCGTAGTGCCCAACAGGACTCTACCTCGACCCAAGCATAGTCCATGTGACATTTCGTGCTGGCCCATCTGGCTAGCTATACATGCAAAATCCAATCCCATCCAATCCAATGATCAGAAGTCCAAATCCATCAATCGTGGCGGAAGGCGGGATTCCGATATGTAGCGTGCTACTACCCCAAGCTTATATTAGGTGGTGCAGCATACAATTTTAATGGACAAAAGGAAGCTCGGGTTAGCCACTGCTCCGCTCCCCGCCGAGTCAACCAACCGCAAGTATTACAGGATCCGCAACAAACGAATTTGATCAAATCGATTTCGCCTCGGTTCACCAACCTCATAATGGGATTTTACATTTCAAGGCTCCGAGATGCGCGGATTGAACAGCTCTGATACCAAATGTGATGAACCCAACTCGATGAGAGAGGGATTCGCACGGGAACAACCACAATTTCATGTTAAATCGGAGGGAGATGGGG
>RWGY01000728.1:0-27519 GCA_007726485.1 Eragrostis curvula | reverse complement strand
TAACGAAGGCGCAGGTAGTCGGCGATACAGAATATGACTTTTGTCTTGTACTACACATCAAACTATAACCAGATACTTTCCAATGTAACCTGTACACCCGAATATTTAAGGCGGGGGGATCCAACCAAAAACATACCTATCGCATACTATGCAATACAAACACAACAAAGGACGTATGATTTTTATGCTTCTGAGAGGACTGAACCCGTATAAACTCGGTGTCTTATGTTTACCATCATGTTCTTGTTTCTTTTGCCCCTATAACAAATCTATCGAGGCCTTAAAAACCTCGACAGTTTGTTGATGGCTTCTCGCAAATTTCTTGTTATATGATATAAAAGTAGCTTGATAAAAAGCTAGGAGGAGAAAAGTAGCCTAGGAATCGGGAGCTGTTGGTATATAGACATTGTATTGAACTTTTTCAGTGACCCAATATCACCGATGAAAAATTGTGAGTTTCTTCAAATAGAGATGGTTTGATAAAAGCTTCTTGAAATATCTTAAGAGATGTATCTTAACGTGCGCTCTTTGTACTAGTGCCAGCTCCCCCCGATGTTGCTTGCTGCCGCGATCAGCAGCCTCACATGCTTCACTCGCCACCGTGTAGCTCACTGCTGCTATCGACACGGAATGTATTCCATTGTCTAAAAAAATCGACAAGCCGCTTCGCTCTCTGCCGTCAAGCTCGGACTCACGCTGTAGGGTGTGGTTACACGGAGTCCTGTCTCTGCCATGCACTTCCACGAAGTTGGGAACTTGAGATGGCAACCTGGCAGTGGAGATTTTTTTTTTTTTTTTTGGGTGGAGCTAGCCGCCTTTGCGCAAAAAGAAAAACCAGGCCGTTACATCAGATTAGCGTGGACAGGCCAAGGATATTCATTTGGGCCCACCCTTGATAGCGCAAACTGGGGTGGAAAGTTTCTTGTGTTGTATCTTGCGATGTGGCCCAGTTCGATCGATACAACTCTACTGTCTTTTTTACGTGTGGGACTAGTAAAAAGGCTGTGGGTTTGTGTGTGAGAGCCTGAGAGGGTGCAAATCTTCGTGGTATGTTGTGAATTTAACTCTTAGGAGGTTCAAAGATGCCATTTGAGGAAAAAAAATATGGTACTACTAAACTTCATTTTGATAGTATCTTGCCTTAAGCAATCATTAACCAGCCATAGCACATCCTAAACAGTAAACATATACCCTTAGGAGTAGCGTTATGTTGATGCTGCAGTCCCAGCAGATGTGCCAACGGTTTCCTGACGGAGTATAGACAGTCAAGGGTGCGATGCAGCCAGAGAAAAAGACATTCTAAGCGTATCCGATCATTGTTGAAATGTACATCGTCTTGAATTTGTAGTCATTATATAATTAAATAATGCAGTTTGATGGTGCAATGAATGAAAACAAAACAAATGTCAAATATATGGACATGTCAAGGGAATTTTTTTTTTACGCAACCGGAGGGGCGGGGAGCCCTTACTGATAAATATATATTAATAATAGTTTTACATAGGTTACATGAAAAAGTTTTACATAGGTCAAATCTATGGACATGTCAAGGGAATTGTGTAGCTACCTTTGAATCCTGAGTTGAGTGCGGAGGTTGATGGAGTAACTAAAAATTATGATGAGATCTTCAATTTGAGCTGGCACCCTCTAAAAGCACTGTTTCTCTACGTATTGATCGATAATGGCCTACCGCAAAGATGTACGTGTGTAATGAAGATTGAAAATAACTATATCGATCATCATCGAAGATCCGCAGCAGTTTTAAGTAGTTGCTTTCACTAAGCCACCAAATCAATAGGGGTTTTGAAAAATAACAGCATGATTAAGGTCACATACTATGTTTTTCTCTGACTACAACACAATGTTTTTCTTCAAATCACTATCATGGTGTATGATATTAATTATCATATAACTACCGGGGGAAATATATAGCTTGACAAATTAGCCATTCCCTAGTTGCTGATGTCTGCATATATGAAACTTACGAAATAATATATTTATTTAGAGAAAAGAACAAAAGTGACTCACGAATCAGGAGCTTTTTCTCTATACTTATTTCGTTGCACCAGCTAATTAAATAGATTTTGTAGTGAAATTATTCTGTTATTTTTTCATTATTATATTTGACGTGTGACTTTCACACTGTGATTCCTTACAATCCAAGACAACTTTCAGAGGCCCAAAGCACTGAATAATTGGATCAACCTCTAAGTAGGAGGGCCAATAATCTGAAAACAATTAGTTCCGTTAAATAGTGAAGTTGATGCTAACAGCTACTACCCAACAGTGAAACAGATAATTAGTTCCAAGTAACTTTTCCATGCAACTTCTTTTGTCATCAGTTGTCTCTACTCAGTTGAAAATGAAAGCAGTTGAATTTCCAAATTGCAAACGTTTCTAATGAGCCAAAAAAATCTCTCAAAGTCTCCATTGGTGGGTTGATTTGGCGACAGGGTCACAGAACAACAACGTGTCTTCTTTGTGAGGTGTAAGAGAAGAAAGTCTGGCGTCTAGCTGGGTAACTATTTCCAATGAAAGGTACTATTCTGATTCGAAAGCCCTACAATTTTTCAGAATTAAGGAGGGACGTCTTTGAACCAATAGTTGATAATATTAGTACTAAAACATGTTTTTTTATATCAAGAGCCATACATGCATGTTGGACTGAGAATCAACCTCCCTCATGAAATCAAAATTTCCCACAATGAAATTTGATTCCATTCATGTCAGCGGTTGACAAAACGAGCAAAGATTAGATAAAATCCAGAGCATGGAAGAATTTGGGCCAACTGTTAAAATTAGCTAGGTATCTTATTTTTCATCACTAGAAATATTAAAAACAGATCCATTCTTTGCAAGTCGCAAGATGGGGAATACGTGTGTAAGTACACATTATTTCTGTGACTATCTACGTATACATATGCGAATAAGTGAATAATTAGATCATAGCTATTTATAATATTCCTGTTGGAACTCAATCCTCAAAATCCGTACAATCATCTTCCAAGCAAACATGCATCTACCAAATAGTTCATGATAGCGACTGCTGTGTGAAATGAATGATCATGCCGGACCCTATTGACCTGTTTCAAGAACACTCCAACAAGAAGGGTTAATGCTCACATGGACACAATAAGTTGTTGCAACATACTCCACGAGCATTTTTCTCAGGCAATTCAAAGTTAGGTATGTTCACATACTAATCAACGTGTGTGGAGAAAGAATTGATTCACATATCTAGTGACGCCATATTATGTTATTGCAACTAGTGCTAGACTGCTAGGTACCATAACCATTTCACAAAATCAATATAAATAACTAACAAAAGAAATTTATAAATGTTTGATAACATGTAATGTTATTCAAGATTGAGCTCAACCCAGCCCCTATGGACCCGGTTAGAGATGCATTTGAGGCAATATCCTGACCTACACCATACATGAGTATGTTATGGCAGTTTATTTGTTAAATGTGACTAAGCCCTAGTTAATTTTGATGTCAATAGGATTCCCATATTATAGGTAGAAACGGAACCAAATAGGGTCATCTATGAACTACCCTTCCCTTGCCAAAAAAGTAAAATCTATGAACTACCTTTAAAGGAAAAAGATCATGTGACTGAGAAGACCAAAAATGCATGATGTCTTATTACACAAGGAACAATTAATCCAGATGTGGAATATAGTAAAGACCTAGAGTTTTCACTTTGTGCTTGGATAAGTTGAGGACCATCCACAAAGACAACACAACGCTAGAAACTTTGGAAAGACACTAGATAGCTAAATCTATTCATACTTGACAGGATAGCACAAACTAGCATAAGAGAAGTATTGGAGGCAAAAAATAATACCAGGATAAAGCTATCTCAATGTTGATGTTTATTTGCGCGCACATTATAAACCACAAGAGAAACAGGTCATTGTAACAATTTCCCGTTGGAGTATTCAAGGTCACCATATCTACAGAAACGTGTCACAGAGACACCTAATGTTCTACTCTGCCCGTAGCATGATTTTTGCAAAACTTCTTATGAATGTGACTATATCAATGAGTAGCTGTCCTCGTGATTTACTTGTAGTGTGAAGTCTAAATTTGATGTGTCATCCAATAATATGAGCTCCGAGCCTAAAACAGTGACTACTATCGTGTACTTTTCGTGTTCAACATCGATGCCGGCCTTTAGTTTTTGTTTCGTCCTAGGGACCACAAATGGTCAGGGTTGGCACTGTCTACCAAGATTTGTAACAGTCTACTAGCTGCCGTGGCAACATTAATTCAATTCTGGCTCCAAGTTATTTCTCCCGTCACGGTCGAGATAGAGATGCCTGCAACTGGTGCTTGGCCGCTGTAATCAGTCACCTAGTCTCTGAAAGCCATCAGCCGATTGATACGGATCGGAGCATTGCTTGACTAGTGGTCACGTCGCACTCCAATTTGCGAGGGCCTGTAACCATCCCAACTCTTGTCGAACCGGTGGCGGTCCAGAGCAGGCTCAACACATGCAGACAGAGACGGATAAATATTAAATAGGCAGATCAAAGTTTCTGCATGCGCCAGTGCACTCCAGTTGCGATTATATATGGGCGCCTGCGAGATACTCTTCCCTGAACCAAACAATTGCTCTATCTCGCTTGCCCGAGGGAACTCATCGCTATCCAGCTGAGTCACCGGAGCCAACCGGCCAGAGAGCTTGCCATGGATGACTGCAGCTGGTTGCTCTTCCAAGGCCATGGCATCGGCACGGATAGGTCAGAATAGATACCTTGACGATCTAGAGCTAGAAATAATGATCTCATGCATCGATCGATTTTAAGTAGGTCATGTGTGTTTCTTCCTGCAGTGAGGGCAGCGATGGCTCCGCCGGGCTGCACGAGGAGCAGGACGTGGCGATTAGCTTGCAAGTGGAAGAGCAGCTAAAACAGGCAAGGCTCACGCTTTGAGTTTGAGTACGCCAATGAAACGTTAACCTGTAGTTGCCAGAATCAAAGTTTCTACTTTTGATTAGATTTAATTTATTCTGCATGCACATGCATCGTTTACGTGCACAGATATACATGATGATGGACACTGAAGAGCACGGATACGCCGAGGCCGTGACAACGTCGTCGTCATCGACGTTCCCCTCCTTGTCCAGTTCCGGGAGCGCCGACGAGAACTCGTCGTTCATGCTCACGGGAGCACCACAACCACTACTGCATCGTTTCCCCATCCGGTGGACGTTTCCTCCTGCAGATATTGCCGTCCCAATTGCCTACAAACGATGACCACCATGGCCTGTTCTTCGACAATCTTGACACGATCGTAAACCTGGACGACCTTATGGCTCAAGAACCTCACCCAGGAACAAGGGAAACGCAAGAATGGTTTTCAGTCCGGCGGCGCATTCAAGCCGTACGTCGATCACCTCATGCCGAGAAAGAAGACCCAAGCCAGGCGGCCTGCGGCCAGAGGGCGTTCAAATCTGCCATGTCTGCCTTGGAAAGAATGCATATGGCCAGGCTTGCCAAGTGGCAATCATACCAGATGGGGATGTCGGCGCCGCCGCCGTCGGTCGACAGCAGCGGCGACCAGCTGCAGCACGTCTTGTCGGAACGCAAGCGCCGCGAAAAGCTCAACGACAGCTTCAAGGCTCTCAGGACTGTGCTTCCCCCTGGCTCCAAGGTATATCATCACTGTGCTTCCAGCATATTCTCATGTTTTATTTGGTAAACAGTTTCTAATAGAGAGATCTTCTTTGCACGGCAAGAAAGATAGGGCGTCCACACTGATCAGAGCGAGGGACTATGTCAACTCTCTCAAGTCCAGAGTGTCTGAGCTGGAGGAGAAGAACAAGATACTAGTAGATACGCAGCTCCATGGTGACAATGCTGGTCAACAAGACGATTATTCCGGTGAACAGGTCGAAGTTGATATCAGTAGACCAGTTTCAGAGGAAACATCACAAGAATTTAAGATGAAGGTAGTTGTAAAGTCAGGATGCAATGCCATGGATGCTTTAGTTACCATACTTCAGTCTCTCAAAGAGATCGAGGATGTAAGATTCGTGGCCATGGACACAGGAAGCAGTACTGGCCATCCTCTCGGAAAGGATTTTCAGACAGCAACCATAACAGTACAAGTGAAGGTACACATATTTTTTTTTATCATGATCTGTAAATAAATTATGTGGATAATAACACTATAAATAAGAGTAATTTCACATACTTTCTGAGTTTGCAGTTCCCAACATATTTGTTACAACACTTTCATTAGTATATGCTAGGAGGTTAACATCGTTTGTTTTGTAATAGGAGGCTAATTACAGTTATTTTCAATGATCTGTGATATCGTCATTAGGATTTTTGATTCAGAAGACTGTTTTTTCCTGTATAGTGAAAGATAACAGGATGATTGCCATACTTAATTTATAATGATGAACAACGAAGATAATTTTTTTGACAAGAAGCTATTTGTTTTTTTCCGCTGCTAAAGATGGGCTCTTCAGCCCACCACTGGAGATCTCCAGGGGCAGACACGTGATAGCCACTAAGGGAACCCTATTTCTTGTTTTTTTTTTTTTTTTTTTTTTTTGCGAGGAGCCCTATTTCTTGTTGCATTGGCTCAGTGACGGATTTGGTGCCCGCCAATAGAGAGCCTTTTGGCTGGTCACCGTTGGCTCCCATAGTAGTGGTGTGATTAAACTTCTTTTTAGATGAAATAGGAAAGATACATGCATTGACTTAGAAATATATTATAATCAGTTGCTAATTTCAGTACCTGCGAGTTAAACAAGTGTTAACCAGTCATATCACTTCTGAAAGATTCAGTCTGATTTAATTGTTTTCTTCTATATATGTTGTTGTTGCCGCAGTCCAGCAGATATGATGACAAGTTCTTGAAGGAATCACTAATAAGGATTGTCAAGGATGCGATGAAGTCAGAGATAGTGACGAGCTAAGCTTCTCTGATTTTTCGGTTGAAATGTGTATCGGCTTCAATTTGTGGTTTAGAAATCCAGATAAGCATGCAAATATATGACCATGCCATGGATGAAAACAGTCTGATACCTTTGTCCTTACCTGAATATGGAGATTAACGGAGTACTGAGTATAAAGTTTGTCGATGACCTTTCGTCTGGACTGGTATCCTGACGAGGCAGATCGCCTACTGTACATTTTAATGGCAGCAGGGACATGTAATGGAAAAAGTGAACACATGACATAGTTTTCCATGCCTGTAACGAAAACTGAATGTATTATCTCTGAATATTTATAACAGTCCTTACTAAAAGAATACTGAACTGTCTAAAGAGTTTGAAAGTGTTACAGCAATTGTGCGGACTAAGAATCCACTGATTAGCATGCAATCATTTCCACACATTGCTATAAAATAATAAAATACATATTAGGAGGACGCTGAAGATATGCTCATATACATAATATGGCATTCTTGAATGTATATGTATTTCAGACGGTGAAATCATAAATTATTGAGCATGTATGTCCCAGGGTGAAGAATTCCATTGAATTTTATGTAGTATAGATTCCCCAGATAACTTAAAGGTTTATCTTCTGAAGCACATGCACGTGTGGAAGTTTCAACACGAGCACCAAGCTAGTATCCAATTAAATCCCATTTGAAAGGTATAGGCATTGAAATTCACACAGGAAACCAGTTTTCTTCGTTTTCTCAAATAAATTAGATAGAACCACATCGATTTCTTACAATGTTATACATCGCTAATTTTTTTCTTGTTATATAATGAAACAATAGCTTGATAAAATGCAAGAATTCACTGATTAACAAAATCTGCATGAACTGGGAAAAGGAATTGTTTTTTTAAGAGAGGAGAAAAGTAGCTTAGGAATTTCCCCATTGTTTCCACTGCATGCTCACACATGACACTACTGGACGAACCTTAAGTCAGCAAAAAAAATCCTGACATGTTACCCTACCTTTAAATTACAAATCAACATTGACTAAATTAGAATAGATGGTTTCAAAAAAAGTTTTTTCCTTGAAAGCAACTTTGTCTCTACACGGATTAACATGTACAGTAACAGCAGTAGAATCTACGATTGACGCGCAAACATGATTGGTGAACTGAAGAATCTCTCAGGTCTCCATTCAGTGGGGTCAAGCTGACAAACGAGGTGCTTCGGTGCTGGTTGATCATTCATTCATGTGTAGAGATACAGAGCAAACTTGTCAACCAAGAGCTGGAAGTCCAGCATCTGGCCCCTTATTTCCGGTTGAAATGTATAAAAGTCAGGGAGGACAGCGATGACCGAAGCTTCTACGATTGTTTGGTTGAAATGTATAACGCCTTGAACAATGTTGATTTAAGGAATACAGTAAGCATTATGGCTATCCATGCAATGGATGAAACAACAGAATGTCAAACACGTGGACATTCAGGGGAATCAGTTAACTTAGAGCTTAATGCATGTGAAGATCGATGTAGTAGCGAAGAAAATGTTTTCAGACGATCCGATCCACAGTACACAGTTACATCACAGCAGGGACATAAAGGAAAGAGAGACTCTTGCATGCATAACGAAAATTTGAAAATTGCCTTGTTATTAACAACATTTAATAACAATCTCTAGTATTTGAATACATTGATCTATCTTAAGGGTTTGAAAACGTGACAACAATATGTAAACTATGTGATTACCGTACAATCATTTCCTCATATCTTTAGAAAATATTTAAAACATGACTGTGCTGATACATAATTAAATATACGACATTCTAGAAGGTATGTTCTTCAGACGGCATTTTTGAATTACTAGACATATGTCTCAGAGGATGAACCATTTCATCAAACTTTCTATAGTAGATATGGTTGCCTGGTAACCAAAATGGGATTTCCAGTTATTTATTTGCTACATTTTAATCAACATTAACAGGTTTCATTTTCTCAAATAATTCAGATAGAACCACATCGATGTTTGTATCATGTTATATATTTGCTACATTTTATTTTTGTACGATATTAACTGAGCACATATAAAAATAGCTTGATAACATGCGCTCATTCACTGATTGACAAGCTTTGAATAAACCAGATAAGGAATTATATCCTTTGCAAACAAAGGAATTTAATTATATAATTTTTAAAAGAAAAGGAAAAAAGGTGGCTTAAGAATCAGGAGTTGTTTGTATATAGACATTGCAATGAACTTTTTATGAAAATGTACTATTTCAGTCTCAAAATATAAGGTCACGTGTATCTTAAAATTCAAACTTAAAATTGAGTAACAAATAGTCTAGCAATATATGAGTTTTGTGAAAGGAGAGAGCAGAAGCAGTAATTAGAAAATAAATCCTGACACCTTTAGTATCAATTGACTAAAAAATATGGTTCAAAGTTTTACAAGATAGCAACTTTGTTTGTCAGTTTGTCTTTACTCTCGGATGAACACAGAACGAAGCAGTTGAATCTGCGGATGACTTGTGTCGCAAATATGATTGGTTAACTGAAGAATCTCTTAGTCTATATTCAATGGAGTTCAGATGTCCATTCATGTGGACAGATACAGAGAAACACAAAGTTATTAGCAGGAAGTCCGGCATATGTGCCCTTTTTTCCACTGGAGGTCTGTTCTTATCCAGCAAAGATACATTGATAAAGATCGGAAGGTTAGACTAATCAAAATAACAGAATTAAGGGGTAGATATTTGAACAAATTGTAAATAATATTATTATTTCCACTTCAGTATAGTTGTTAAAGTTATGAGATGTACCATACATGCATACTGATGACCCGCAGACAACGAAGACTGAATGAAGCAAAGCGACCATAGATGTTTACCATGCACATTTATTAATTATAAGCACTGCCTAGAACTTTCATTATTATAGAGGAATAAATTAAGGGAATTTGGTGTTTTTACCCTTGGTTTCAAAGCCAATTACGATTTTACCCCTCGTTTTTTAACTTTGCGATGTTACCCTTGTTTTTTCCAACTGAAGCAAAAATTTACCCCTGGTTTTGAAACAAAACGGGGGGTAAAATCGCAAAATATGGGTAGGTTTTTGCTTCAGTTTGAAAAATCAGGGGTAAAATCACAAAGTTGAAAAACGAGGGGTAAAATCGCAATTGAGATGCAAACCAGGGGTAAAAATACCAATGCCCCATAAATTAAAAGCGACCTGCGTCTAAGGGGTTTGAGTCTGGAATTTGTGTCCAGGGTGGTTTCCCCGTCTCCATTAATCCTTCATGTGTTGCAATGTTTCAAAACATCATCGACAATCATATATGCAGCACACATGAGCTTAAGCAATCCTACAAAATTTCAACATTAAATTCACCCAGATGTCAACAAACAAAATGAAACAAAATCACTCTGGTATTGTTCATCATACGCAAAAAATGCCAGTTGTGTTTTTTAAATCTGAATATATGTAAAGATGATTTTGAAGATCTTCTGTAGGTTTATGACTTGATCTGTGCTCCTGCAAAACAAGAACATTTACAAAAATTTTAAGTAGTCACCACATGTTAAATAGTCATTTTTTTTCAGTGAGGCTGGAGAACCCCTGGTCGCTAATGAATTTCCCTTCATTTGTACCCCTTACTAGAACTTTTTTTGCAAACTAGCATCAACAGGTTTTATTAGTTTTCATAACTGCCTGCTTTGATCGGACAACATGATTCGTGTGTGCCCTGTGATGTATAGAGAGCTTCATCGTAGCATATATAGTTACCTAAATTTGCCGCGTTATCATCAACTTGATTGAAGCTTAGCCATGACAGTGTGCTAATCAAGTTATAAAAACAAAACTTTCAGATTATGAATATGTGTGATTCATATAATGTGAAATAATATTGAGTTAGGATACATCGTTCGGAGCCGCGTACATGGGTTCCGCTTGGCACAATATGAAATAAGTGACCGATATTTAAGCAAAGTACTTGATTAATTAAATCAATTTTTAGCGAAGCGTAGTAAATACTACTTTTTTAATACTATTAAAAAATATGGGCAGAAAGCAAGGTATCCAGGAATAAACCCCAAGACGAGAAGCACAAATTTTGGAGGAAATGTTTTTTAGCATGCTAGAAATATGATAAATATATCTTGGTTTCATCGTCTGAATAGGAAACTCCTTCTGAAACAACTGAAACTAAAAGATAAGTTGCCCTGCCACATCCGAAAGGCATGTGCTATCAGATGTCAACTCTGTATGCATGATATTGGAGCCAATATCGCTCGAAAACATGCTATATGTTAATGCCAGGTCTGACGAGGATCAATTAAACACATGATAAATTGGGTCATTCTGAAACACTAGCAGAGTACGTGTATGGGCATAATAAATATTTACGCCTAATTCCTAAAAGAAATACGATTCCTAAAAAGAAATAAATCCTTGCACTATTGTTTTAACTCTTTTAGACAAAGTTTGCAAGCTATCCGGGTATGTCTAAAGAGAGTTACTGCTCAGAGTCAAATTATGATAAACATATCATGCACTATGATGTTACAGCACCTCAAAAATCGATAGAAAAATTCTACAAGTCCATTTTCGCAGAACTATTTTTATTTGATCCCTTGTAACAAAGAACTCCAACTGTTAATTAGAATCAACTCCCTAATGCGAAATCAGTTTTAGCTGGCGCCATACATGTCTTGCGTACATGAACGTACTTGATCATGAATGTATCAGATAACATGACGTAGCTGGTTCATGAGTTCTGAACCAAAGCAAGTCATCAATCGTCCAATGTTGACAGACTGACAGATAGCATGGAGATATTGGACAATGACAAGGAATTTAGCATCATCCATCAAATGGCTCAGCAGTATCTGTAGAGTCAGCAGCTGCGTGGAAAGGTCACTGCACCTCATGGTATATTTGGTCAATGATGGCAGTCAGGGCACTGTACGGAAAGATGCTTCAAGTGAAGCTAGGTTTTGTTTTCATATTAATCCAGTTCATGTGTACAAAGAAAATTTGCACAATTGTTTTCTCAAGTAAACTGGTGACATAATACTTCAATGCGAGTTTTTCAACCCAGAAACAATGATTGCAAGAATGTAATCTCGTTCTTTCTTTTGTTTTTCTTTTGCCTTTTTCTTATATTTGTACAAGGATACCTGTTCTTAAATTTTTAAAAATATAAACCGGAGGGGCCGAGCCCCCGTAAAAAAAAGGAGAAGAAAATAGCTTTCAATCAAATTTCTTTGATACGTTATTGGTTTAAGCAGAGGCAAACACAATTTTGTTTTTCAAAAAACTAAGGGTTTGCACGATATGGAAAAAGGTAACATGGGAATCTTCAATCCAGGCAAACCATTGTTCAGACCTTTCTCAAAACCTGATGCGATAGAATAGAACTCAAACCAGAAGAATATATAGTGGATACAATAAGTTCCAATATGTAGAAAGAAAGAAAGGAAGAACACAGCTTCCTACATATCAACCTCAGCCAGAAATCCCTGTCTCATTCTTCAAACCAACTAAAATCCCAGAAGCCGGTGAGATAAATGTCAAAGGTTGTCAATGTGGCCAACAATGGATTGATTACTAAAACAGCCCACAATGCCATCCGATTGTTTATGGCATCTTTCCCTAAAAGGATGTACAACTATATGGATCTGTCCAGCACTCCAACACAAGGAAAGTCTACACAATATTATACATTTCCCCTTTCAAGAATGCAAATAATAACCGTTACAACATCTGATCTGTGAACCAGGAAAATTGAAGCTTACAGTAAGATCTATAGTGAAGCATAGAGAAACCATTCTCACGGCTCTACCGTGAGCTAGCTTCTGCAGGTTTCTCCAGAGGACTCTTGCTATCCAGCAAGTTAACATCCCCAACTCCAACAGGTGGGCCGATACTGCAACGAGCAGTGTTGTGAACTGCAATTGCATCCTTCAGCTTCTGAAACTGCAAATATGAAAAGGATTACGTAGGTGCACAATAGTGGAACTAGAACGATCTCCAGCAAAAAAAAGGTGAGAGTAGATGCTCCTGCACAATTTTGAAATGGAAAACAGAGGGGACGATGGAAGAAAGTTATGAAGGGATAAATAGTACATACTAAATCACAAAATCATCTCGCACGCCTGGCAATCCATTTCGACAAAATGACATTCTCGGAGTTAAAGAAATTCATAACAAAGTTTTGGATGGAGCTAGAACTCTTACCTTAGCTAAGGAACACGAGAAAGCCTCCAGCTGGCCATCTGATCCACGGTAAAAATGAAAGAAAGGAAGGACTTTTACATTCAGCCGCTTGCACATAGGTTTGTTTTCATCAAAATTTACTTTAAGGAACAAGATATCAGGGTTCTCCAAGGCTGTCCGGCATAGCTGCCATATGATTGAAATGCATCAGATTTGGAACATATTTCAGGAAGTCCATATCGTATAAAAACTAATTGAGGACCAGATGATAGTGTATCTACACTGTCTGAATATGGCGCAATCAAACACTGTAGGTGGCACATAGTTCTCCAAAGACAGATTAGTTAATTCATTGTGCATAATAAACAGGAACGTCCAAACCAGAGTGTCAGGGGCAAAGATGATCACAAGTTGATGACTGCCACAGCCAGAGGGCAACAGGGAAATTAACCTCAGGTACAAACATTCAGAGTATAAGCAAGTAAATTACGCTGACAATGAAACAATGACGAAGCTAATGTGCTGGAAGTAGGATTGTACTTGAGAAAAATATTTTTTTCCATGTTCCAGCTAATTTTGGTGGTGGTTTCAGTTTCACAGGCATTGAATCCACCGCAAAATTTGTGATCCTGTCTACTGCTAGATGTTGACTAAAGATGCTCAAATTGAGTAGTTATGTTGCCGTCACATGGCCTCCAAAAACTCCATAAAATGTTGATTGTGCTAATTAGTATTTGCCTCTTGCAAGGCTGCAAGCTATTGCACACTGGTAGGTTATACAATTTCATTGTTGAGAGCATTTTAGATTCTGCACTCTCCAATTAACTATGAGCCTCTTAAGTGAAGGATGATACAATCAAGACAATAATATGTCATTTTTCTTCTTCTATTCAGAGAATTAGGATGCCAAAGGGTTTATATGCAATCTATCAAAGTCAAATCTATGCACTGCTAAAGTGTGTAATAGGTCACTTTTTCGATTGACATCTGGTTAGAAGGGAACCAATGTCATTCGAAGAACTGCATCCTAATCTATATCACACCAAAACTAATGCTTACAAATGCTTTTAAACAGCTACATTGTGATATAAGAAAGAAGCGAAATACAAAAGATATCAGCAGAAACTCAAAGTCATAATTAATCATGCCAGAGCACATTAGCAACAGTATTATGCTAATACGCGAAAACTGTATTACAAAGATCTTACAGAAAGCCTCAAGTTGTGTGACCTACAGCCTCCAAAGCCATGCCCTGAGTGTCAGTTCAACTACCATTGCTCCTATTATATAAAGCAAAAACCCAGCTATGTCATATGCTTTTCCTTGCCTGCTCCAGGACTCCAGGTTCAGCCAGTAATACGTACACATGACTAGATGGACTATGTTGAATGGTTTAATGGATCAATACCAATTATGTTTTCAACTAACTTTTATAAGGACAGTTAAATCGCGTACAAGCAAATTTTAGTAGCTCCACATTTGACAGTACTACACTATGCCAAATCAAGAATTCTACATCTTGGAACTAATAAGGTTATAAATTTATCATACGGTTGAATAGAACCTGAGATCATGTACAGTCACGCTCACGTGTTCATAGTATTCAGTAGGGCAACCTTGGTGCGCATAGAGATTTTCCATCGCAATAAGATGTACTTGAGGTAGGATAAATAGAAACATCAAAGTGGCCACATCATGATTAATGGCAGTTACCCTTGGAAAGAGTGCTCGGCACGAACCACACCAGGTTCCATAGAACTCGACGATAACAAGCCTGTCTCCAGCATCTCTCAGTGCATCCAAGAACTCCTGTGTGGAGTGGATGTCAATCATGTTCGGGCCGGCATTTTTTTCCCACCACTTTGGTTGCTCAGCGCTCTCTTCGACTGCGGCATGAACCTGGAACAACCAAGACAGCAAAATCATCATACAACGTGCAGCATAACAAAGTAGCAAATATTTCCCATGTCACTGCACACGTGCATATTTTCAACAAGCCTTTCTAAGAAAACATCCACGAGTTCAACAATCATCACAACTTACTGTACCACAAAAAATGTTGAGCTACTTAGCAACAATGCAAAATTTAGCAGTTAGTTGCTCCTTAGCAACCAAATCAAGCGAGCATTACTGAATCATCTCCGCACAATGTTCATAGATGTTCAATGTCTTTTAATTTAGCAAAGCATCAGAACCGATACTGACTACTGAGTTATGACTAAAAACCAGGCACTCCCAAATCCAAAACCATGAGGCCTAAATCAACAACTTAATTATTGACAACTGATATAAATGAGCACCAAAACCGCAAAGGAACTGAACAAACTCTGAAGTTCAGCAACGATTTTCGTGTTCTTCTATAAATGGCATAGAATCGCGAGGGTCCCCTAAGCCGTGGGCGAAATCCAAAAGCAGCACTTTCAGCAACCACGAGCATCCCAAAATACCAAAAATCCATAAATGAGGAGGACCGATCAACGAAGCTGTCTGACGAAAAACCACTAAGAAACCCTAGAGCAGCACCTCTCCACGGCCAAGGAACGACAAAGCCGCGACCTTTCCATCGCCACTCTCAGCTCAAAGAAGAGGGCGCGCACCTTGACCCGAGCGAGCCGGCGGGACCGTGGGTGCGCGGTAGCCAGGAGCGCTCGCCACGGCGAGGCGGCCGAGAGCGACCACCGGGACGGCGCGGACGAAGAGGCAGAGCAGGAGGACGCCGGGGCAGCGGCGGAAGGGGCGAGGAAGGGGCGCGGGAGGAGGAGCGCGTCGGCCATCGGGGATTCCGCTCCGGGCACCCGCTAGACCGCCGCCGCTCTATGCGCCGCGACCGAGGCTGCCGGCGCCAGCGCCGGGAGCATCCAAGGCAAGGCGGCGCAAGCAAGCGCTGCTCTGCTTCGTCGTCGGAAGCGGGGAGGGTGTGGTGGAGATGGGATGTCGTCGCCGTGGATGGGGAAATTTGGGCAGTCGAAATGATACACAAGAAAAGGTCCTGAAGACTGTCACTGGTAAGTGGGCCAGGGCTGCATTAGTAGCTATGTTGGCTGAAAATGGTTTGTATCCATCCGATTGTGTATCTCTGCATTGGGGAAATTTTCCATCGGCTATATTCCCTTTGATTTCAAATTGTTGTCCTCATTGAGTTTTTTCAGTTACTTTTAACCATTTATTCAAAAAAATTAAAAATATATCACATTTAGTATTAAAAAAGAAACATAATTTATAACTTTGAATATTTAAGCTAATATTATTTGGAAAAAGTCCATTTTACTCTCCCGAACAATTCACTTTGTCTGTTTCACCCTCTAAACAAAATAATAGCTCACTTTACTCCCTCAAACAATTTCATTCAGTGCAATGTACACCCTATTGAAGTTTGTTTCTTTTGTTTCTCATTCTACAAGTAGACTTTGAAGCTCAAATTTTGCATGATGTTAGCTTCCGCAATAATCTATATTAAAATATTTTTAAAATATTTTTTTGATATCATATTTTTGCATATTACATTAATTTCTATTGAACTGTGTAAATAATATTAAAATAATATGTATAATTTGTTTAACATAGATTTTTGTGTGAGTTACCATCATGCAAAAATTGAGCTTCAAATTACACTTGTAGGGTGAGATAACAAAAAAGACAAACCTCAAAAAGGTGTACATTGCACCAAATAGAATTGTTTGGGGGGTAAAATGAGCCATCATTTTGTTTAGGGGATAAAACAGACAAAGTGAATTGTTCGGGGGAGTAAAATGGATTTTTTCCTTATTTGGAAAAAAAACAAACTGTCAAACATAACTCAAAATGTCATCAGCGACAATAATTTAAAAAGGAATGAGCATGGACTATACAGTGTGCTAGGATTTCGAGCTATCGCTTGCTACGCCACAAGTATCGGTGTCGGCGGCGTCAAAGGTGTGGAGAAGAAA
Source organism: Eragrostis curvula (assembly GCA_007726485.1). NCBI lineage: Eukaryota > Viridiplantae > Streptophyta > Magnoliopsida > Poales > Poaceae > Eragrostis > Eragrostis curvula. The sequence goes on along the minus strand of RWGY01000728.1, from coordinate 10,467 downwards.
TATGAAGAAAGCTATGGCAACGCAATGGTTTTTCGTGTGATGCACCTCCTTGGTTTTTTCAAGAACCAAGCAGTAACCAAAGTTTGTGAGGCCATCAAAACCTTTGCTATGGCGAATTGCGGCATGAAAGTAAACACTTGTAATGCTTCAATAAAAAAATATATGGGGTTCTAATAACAAGATATATAAATACTTTTTTCATCTCTAAGAGCTGCATTTTCTAGAGTTTGTCTAAATCAAACTATTATATTTAACTCTACTTATGTAAAAAGTACCAATAGATGAAATTAGTATCATCTGTTCCATTATGAATTACATTTTCATGGCATATACTCCCGCCGTTTTCAATTATATGACGGCGCTGATTTTTTTGTTGAACTTTGTCCAATAATATATATATAAATAATTAATTTCTTAACGTGAAATGTTTATTGTTGGATCTATCATCAAAAGCACTTTAAGATTAACTTATATATTTAGCTATTTCTACAAATATTTATGAATAAAAATAAGACGAATGGTCAAAATAACGAAAAAAAAGTCATCGGTGTCATATATTTAAAAATGATGGGAGTACATATTTAGTGACGCGGATATTGATTCTTTCCTTAATAAACCTAGTCAAATTCAAGTTAGTTTGACTTAGGCTAACTCCATGCCCAAAGCTAAAGTGGCATTCCTAACATTATTAGGAACGATATGGTGAGCACTATATCATCTAGAACAATAGTGAAACTCCTATATGATAACTCAACTTTTACCTTAAAAAATGGGACGGTATGGAAGAAGAAAAAACGGGAATGTTTCACTTTCAAGGACGTTCCAGACATTGCACCAAACGAAATGAGCATCCTTTGCAACATTGCTACATGATGAATTTTCACCAGTCACAACCGAGATCGAGAGCTGAACACAGCTGAGCGCCTGATAGGGGGAAAACTTGATGCAGTTCTGAAGTTTACTCTCTTCGTTTTTAAATAGTATATGACATCGTTGATTTTTTTTATTATTTTAATCATTTGTTTTATTTATAAATATTTATGCAAATAGTTAAATGTATAAGTTAATCTTAAAGTGCTTTTGATGATAGATCTAACAATGCACATTTCACATTAGGCAACTAATTATTTACATATATATTGTTGATCAAAGTTTAACAAAAAAAATCAATAATGTCATATATTTAAAAACAAAAAGAGTACTTCATCTATAAAAGGCCTCCAAAGAAGGCCGGGGCATGTGGCCCTATTTTTTTTTACCAAAAAAAAAATACTTCATCTATAAAAGGTGTTGTTCATCCATACGGACCACAAAGTTGTTCCACGTATCCAGTCCCCAGGCTGGAAAGAACACTGAAACATGGACTGCTGATCGAGTTCTGGACAAGAAGAGATGGTACTAGAAAGTCTCTGCTATTAATTGCATTGCATCCATTAACCCGAGAGAAGTTTTGTATATAGTAATAAAGAAGCACCAAGCACTCTCACGCTTGAGCTTCGTGTTGTATCTGTCATTAGTTTTCTTCAGGCTGCATCAGTTTTGACAATACCATGGTTTCTCGGTTAGCTTTTGAAAACCGTACAATATGTTCCAAAATCAATGGTATGATCTGAATGGGAACCACCAGTTTGGGTTGCTACTACTATCGGATACGAAACCATATAAAAATCTCATCAGGATATGCTTTAAAAATCCAAGCAGGATATGACACAATCTTCAGTCCTCACACCTGGCACGACTATTATGCACCCATGCAAAAAAGATACTCAGTATCGCAAGACCACCATCTTTATTGCTAACAAGGATGTGTATATGAGAGTTGATGTGATTGCTAGCTAAATGCTAATGAAAATTAATGGTGTATAAAAGATGCGATTTTGTAGATAAAGAAACAGCGCCACGATATGCCTGAAAACATACTAGATATTGTAAGGAAAATTACGAGATAACTTTTTTTCGAACAATAATTATGAGATAACTGACTTTCATAGCTCATTACCAAAATTCATCTACTCCTACTTTCCAATTGATGAAAAAAAATTATCAAGTAAGCGATGATCTATATATTGTTGATAGGAAATGCTTTTACATAACTGATTGTTGTACAAAGTAAAATATATTAAGAGCACCGATCCAACAAATCTTCATTTTGTCCATCACCTGACAAGAGTGCGGAAATGGATTAAGGTACAGGAACATCTCTTCAATCCTCTCTAATCACAAAGCTGGAAGACGAATAAGGAGCGGCAGCTCACGTTTAATAATTCATTGTTAATAAGGTGGAACGGGTAATCCGAGCGCGTGCCACCTGACAACGTCCCCGTGCAGCACGGCGTGGAGCAGGACGACGGCGAGGCCGACGAGCAGGGAGGCGAGGACGTTGACCACCGGGCCGGCGATCAGCAGCGCGACGAGCGTGAGCGCAGAGAGCGCGGCGAGGACCAGCCCTTCACCGACGGCGCGGCGGCCGCAGAGGACGAGCGGCTCGCCGCGGAGGAAGAAGAGGACGAGCCACGCGGCGGCGCACAGGCGAGGAAGACGAGCTGGGAGACGGGCCGCCAGAGCAAGGAGAGGAAGACGGCGAGGAGGACGACGACCACGTAGTTGGCGGAGAAGTACTGCAGGTTGTAGCGCCACCGGCGGAAGGAGTCGGCGAGCTCCGACGGGAAGGAGAGGGCGCGAAGGTTCCATTGTAGGCATCGGAACGGAATTTTTTATGTGACCATTTGATTTATTCAGTTTTCGGTCCGGCGATTCCATCATCAATGCCACGTAACCTCTTTGATTCAAACATGCAGCGCGCGACCGCGACACACGTCAGCCTCTCAACCAATGCACGGCATACACGTCTCTTACCTAATGAACCTTACACTGCACGCTGAATAATCACACGATATCAGATTCTTGAGCTTTAGGAAATCAAACATTTTCACGCATGGAACCACGTGCTGAACACAGCTGAAGGTGGGCAAACTTTTTATTCATTTCTGGCCGGTTGCGCGCTACTTGTGCTTATCTGATGGAGTCTAGTTCTTCAGAACCGGCCAATTTACGAGCTGTTGTTCAGCAGTGGACCACATATTCCTTCCTGTGGCTTGAAATATAACTGTTACATGGATTGCTGATGATGTCCCCGACAATCGAGTATATTGCCAATTTACAAGGGCATGTCAACTGAATTAAGCATCCGTTGAAAATTTGTGAGTAATGGCCAACAAAACAGCACACACTTCCATGCTTGAACTTCTTGAGCCTGCGTGTTGTCTCTGTCGATCTGTTCTTCGAGCTAAATCAGTTTCACCGTTACAGTGGGAGATACTATAGAGTGTGGATGAATGAATTTTAATCCTGAAACCCATGATGAATTTTAATAACTTTAATATTTTTCATAGATTCAATATTTCCAGGGACACAAGAGTAGATATTATTAACAAATTTCTAGGTATAAAGGCAGTGCAAATCAAACCATTTGATACTATACATATCGCAGCAAACTAAACAAATCACCTCTGCCTCAAGCAGTTTCAGGTGGCGTTTCATGAGCATGTCACATGCATGATAATTTCCATTCTTGCTTTCCAACAATGAAGTACAAACGAACGAGTGTCATCAAGAAACCAGTTTGTTCGGCCTAGAAGGGGACAATTAGAAGGGCAGTTTGATAGTAGTACTACTCTGTATGAACCGTATAAAAATCAAATCTGAATACACCAAACAAACCTAATCAGGATGTGATATTATCGTCTCCCCACCATCTGGAACTTCAATTACTGCGCGCACCTAATTTAAAAAAAAAAAACACCGGACAATACACAAACCGTGTGTACGAGGAGTTGATATGATAGCGAAACGAACTACTCTGTGATGTTACAGGGGCTTGAAGAATACGCAATTTGATAGGCAAAGAAACTATACCGTGCTGCCTGGACACACTTCATCATATTTTTCTTCTAAAAAGATAAAAAGATAATCGACGACAGTTTCTAGATAGCATCATATGATCGAGCTGCCAACATCAAGCTCGATAATAGTCTACTGATAAGCATGTGTGTCCTTTTGCTATTGGTTTGAACTGTTAACAAAGAAGTAGGTTGAACTAGTGGTTACTATGCTCACACGATGTCTGTCGCCTGGAGCGCCCGTGATGCATAAGGCAAAGAGCACTCTGTTGGTGTTTGGTTTGAACATTTCGAGCAACCACCACATACTAATTCCGAATTGAATAGTTCGTCCCAAATTCAGCTTTATACCCCGGATCAAATTCATGACGGTAGTTTTACTAGAAAGAAATGCCGTGTATGAACAAGAAAATGCTTGCATTCAACCGATTACTACTTGACAGTAAAACAACACTTCACGAACACAAAATCCGGCACATCCCATTTTATTTACTTATATACTGACAAGAGCATGAACAGATTATGAACAAAATTCTGCAATAATCCACGAAGCAAAAGGAAGCAGGAGGACGATGATCTGCAGCAGCAGCAGCTTACAGTAGCTAGTAGGCGGTGGACGGCGTGACGGGCGTGTACCAGCGGCCGGCCTCCTCGTCGATGCTGTCCGCGGCGCCGTGCAGCACGGCGTGGAGCAGGACGACGGCGAGCCCGACGAGCAGCGAGGTGAGGATGTTGACGGTGGCGCCGGTGAGCAGGAGGAGGAGGATCGTGAGCGTGGAGAGGAAGGCGAGCACGACTCCTTCCCCGACGGCGCGGCCGCAGCAGGCGAGCGGGTCGTCGCGGAGGAAGTAGAGGGCGAGCCATGCGAGCATGCAGGCGAGGAAGACGAGCAGGGAGACGGGCTCCCAGAGCAGCGAGAGGAAGACGACGAGGAGCACGGCAAGCGCGTAGTTGGCGGCGAAGTGGGCCAGGTTGGCGCGCGCGCGGCGGTAGGCGGCGCCGCACCCGCGCGGGACGGAGACGGCCCGCGGGTCCGCGAACTCGCGCCACGGCCGGCGCGTGGCCAGCGCCGACGCGCCGCGCGCCTTGGCGCGGGAGATGAAGTCCAGCGGGGAGGAGCCCGGCGGCGGCGGAGGATTGGAGGAGGAGGTGGTGGGGATGGTGCCGTACTTGGACATGGCTGGCTGGAGGCGGAACGGAAGGTGGCCGGCGCCGGCGTGGAAGGATGGAGGGGGCGACAGGGTAGTGGCGTTCTGGAAGGGGAAGGTGTCCAAACCAATTATGCAGAAGCAGGTGTGCGCATGGGACACTGACACGGTGGGAACATCAACCAATCCATGGACTTCAGCGTCAAGACAGCGCGACAACAGCCCAGCACGCACATAATAATAAGGTCCAATTTTGTTCTTTCGCCACAAAAAAAAAGGTCTAATTTTGTTCAGCGTTTCGCCCATTCCGGCATGGAGGGAGCGAGTTCAATTCTCCCAAGTGGTGAAAGCGGATGGCCAAGAATGACACCTCCCTGGTTCAATTCTCAGGGCGATTGGGGCTGAGAATTTTTGTGGCTAGTGCCGGGGTACTTATTCTAGTGAAACATGGCATGACTAGTGCCGGGGTACTTATTCTAGTGAAACATGGCATAACGGCTGAAGACTATGTCAATAACTAATAATTAGCTCTTCATGCATTCTATGGTCTCCATGTGGTGTTACATCCCAATTAGTAACATCGACATTCGTCACAGACACATCATTATTTTTGAGTGACTGTTTCAAAAGAAAGGAAAGTGAAGTATGCAATGTTGTTGATTGTTAAAAAAAAAAAACCTTTTGTTCTTTCTCATATTATGGCACAATGTAGTATTTCATACATATCCCGAGCTATTTCAAATAAAATATAAATCAGTGTCCAAGAACATAGTGACACGGGCGTTAGAACTTCACCCTGTTCCCTGTAACCGTAACACTTTTTCATCAGTCCGTTTTGCACGAAATGTTGAAGACTGCGAAGAAGGGACAGAGCTAAAACCTGCTTTTATGGGCCGGGCTGGCATTTAGTACGGAAGTGAAACTGAAACTGCAGCCCAACGGCTACCCCGACGACCTGCCGCGGTCACCCTCTTCTCCCCGCCTCATCGCCGACGCCTTCCTCGCCGTGCCCATTGCCCAACACACACACACACACACACACACACACACACACACACACACACACACACACTACCCCAGTAGCAGGTCGTTGACAGGTTGACACGCCTTGGGCGCGGCCTTGTGTCCATGCCTACACCGGCGAGCTCTGGGTCGCCGCGCTGCAGGCCATGGTGGTCAGCAACCGCGCCACCGAGTGGCACCGCAAGGCCAAAGACGTCTACGAATCCGAGCTCCGGAACGGCAACTAGTTCAACTAGGACAACAGCGTGCGTGAGGGCTGGACTAGAACGGGATGCAGACGGACGGCGGCGCACACACCGGTGGCCTGGCTTTGCGACGAGGCAGCGACCTGTGGTGGACGGCGGGCAAACAACCTTCACCGCACCGCGTGTGTTCTCTTCTCCGGGAACACGTATTGACACGCAGGAGGAGCGTGCAGGGAACGGCCGGAACGCGGCGGCTAAACAGAGACCCGGGGGTGGTCGCTATTTGCCCCTTGGGTACGTTTGCGCTGTCGGATTGGACTTAAGCGGTCCAGATTGCTGATGGTTCTTACAGGAGAGGCCGGCCTCTGTTCTTCCTCCTCGCTCCGCTGCTCCGGCCGGCCGCAACAAGGCGTGTCAACGATGAGTGTGTTGTCAACGACACAAGGCGTGTCACCTGCCCAACACACACTGCGCGAGCTCCGCTCTGGCCTCTACCCGTTCTACCGCGGTAGTGCTTGTTGAGGATTATTGGGTACCTTGGTCTGGGTAGGTGATTACAAAGGCTGCCGCTGAAGTTCGCCATATTAGTTGGTGGATCCCACCCCTGGTTCTTCAAGTTTCCTGCTGTAAAATTTAGAGTGCATAATAGAGAATGAAGTGTTTCACTGGTTGAAGTGTATCTGAATTTCTGTCAGTCAAAAGGCAACTTGGAAGTAAAGGCGATATTATTATTTATTTATTTTTGTCTCCGGCGATTACATTCTGTCGCTATGATATACTCCCTCCGTTCGGAAATGATAGGTGTATTTTGATCAGTCAAAAGTCAAACTTCACAAATTTTGACCAACAATTAGTTAAAGTATAAGTACATTTAGCGTATAAATTTTACATCAATATATTTGAACTTAAAAGCTATTTTGAGATGACATTGAGTCTTTAGCAATTGATATTATATTATAAGAGAAATCAAGAGTCAAAATCTACTTCGAAAGACTTTTCCTCAACTCAAATACGCCTATCATTTCTGAAGGGAGGGAGTAGACTGTCTCAAACTTACACCTCAGAGCCTGAAATTGAGTACAGTTTGCCGCTGTCAGAGCTTCAGGCAGTACTTGAGATCATTTTATATCCTATTTGTGAAGCTGCAATATTTTGAAACACAATCGGAATGATTATAATCCATGTTCCGCCATATTCAATTTTCAATTCTTAATTACTTATCTCTACTACTTAATAAGTCTCAAAGTGGTCGTCAGCCATAATTTTCAGCCGGATTTTCAGTTTTCAGACCTCTGCCCGTTTAAATTTGTGTCGAATTCGAGTTCAACTCAAATCCGAGTTTATTTTGTATAGAACAATAACCCGATCACCTTCAGACACAAACAAGCTTTTGGTCCAGTGGTAGTTCTGTTTCCTTCTCAGCAGCATACCAGAGTTCGAATCCCACTACTTGCAAGTTTATTTTTCTTATTTGATCTCTTTTTTTGTTATCGTTTAACGCCTATCTCTTCATTGATGTTACAAATTATTTTTGAAGCTCAGAATTCTAGCTTGACATGTGTAGAATACAATGGTCGAATTACAATAATAAAATATACCACGAATTATGAATTACACAATTTTGCTTAAATAGGGAGTAGTGTTAAGCATTGTTTGGATTACTAAAAATACTTCAAGATTTGATAAATCCTTAGGATTTTTACAAAGAACACTATTTTCATTTATAGAACAAAGTAAAAATATAATATTCATGAGAAACATTTAGGTACTTAGAATAAAGAAGTTATATACCACTAAATATAGGAGTAGTTGTTAAGCATTGTTTGGATTACTAAAAATACATCAAGATTTGGAGAACTCCTTAGGATTTAAAAAAACACTATTTCCATTTATAGAACAATGTAAAATATTATTCATGAGACAAACATTTACGTAATTAGAATAAAGAAGTTATTCATCACTCCCGTAGCAACGCACGGGCAAAATGCTAGTATACTATATAAGGGCAAGTTAGTTCATAAAATAGCGTAGGCTAGGGAGCTGAGACATCTATTCACACTAATCTCCATGTTTTCATTTTTGCTCATATGAAATGCATATGCATACAAACATATTTTTTTTTACTAAATTCATTACTTGATTCTATCGATTTGATTTATTTTTGATATATAGTTGCGTTTTAGCTCACGTCGCAACACACGCCATCCCGTAGCAACGCACGGGTAATTTGCTAGTATATATATAAGGGCAAGAGTTGATGAAATAGCGTAGGTAGGCTAGCGAGCTGAGACATCTATTCACACTACATGTGCATATTTCATCTATTTTCTTGTCTGTTCATTTTTTAAATAAAGAAAACTTTTTATTTCGAGATGAAATAATGTTTCGGCCTCTGCACAACAAGGTACATTTAGCTTTTACATGTCAAAACACCAGGGTGCCGATACAAATCAGCCTTAAACACCTAAGAAATAAGAATACATCTATCATCTAGCACAAAGCCTAAAACAAAGCATATGGTGTCAATTACTTTGGAGCCACCATATATCCTCAAAAGAACCTGTCGGTGCTGCTTAAACAACACTTACTCATTTAGACTCGAACTCCGAAGGCAAGGTTGTGCGGAGCTCGATACCTCCCCGCGCACCATGCGCGACGCTTTCGCTGCACAATCTGAAGCCATGCAAAGGAAAGTCAGACCGTGCGGAGGTGAAGCACCTCCCGCGCTCCACGCGATGCTTTCGCTGCACCATCTTCTGACGATCCTTACAAATGAACTGATAATCCTTGCCTCTCAGAGCGGTACCCTTAATATGATAATAGCAGCAAATCCTTGTCTGTTCATAGTGTTTGACAACTAACATCACGTTTCCTTGCATATCTGGAGACCTTTTTAATGATATTGGCCAATGGAGGCGCTTGATCGTGCGTCCATTATTACGGGTACTTGCTGGCCGGTGCACGCATAGAGCGTAAATTTCCACAGAAGAACATGCCCTCGTGGACATTCAAAGTCGAGCTAGCGGAACTCGTTGCTTGTTAGGATTCAGGAGGGATGATTTGCTCTTGCGTGAGGCAGCTAGCTACTGGCTACTTATTCGTGTATACCAAAGAGCTGCCGTTTTTGGGACTTGGAAACGTGAAAGTTGTAAACATGAACCAAGACTCATATACTGTATTTATGTGCGTAACACAAAGTATCAAGTTGAGGTTCTCTCGCGAAAATCGCGAGTTGCGAGATGAGAACTATAAAAAGCAAGATCCTAAATAAGAAAATAGAAACTGAGGAAACCAAGAGTGTGAAGACTAATAGAGTCTCGTCTTTTGTCATTATTTGCTCCTTTTTCACTCAATGATTCATTCGAATTTCCCAACCAAAACTTCAATATGTCCTGTTACAATGATGTTGAAGTTTTCTCTTTTCTTTTTCCTTTTCTTTTCTCTCAATTACACAATAAACTTCAGACACTTACAATGCACACTCACGCTTATGAACGCACCTACGCAAACCTTATCTTTATGAGCATCTTCGAAGACTGAGCCGGCAAATCTTCGAGATTTCGCTGTCGACGGCCATGTCGCCTACCGCTGAAAGCACAGATCCTAAAAAATTCGCTCCCATGAGGCAACTCAGGACCTGAGTTGCTATTGTTTTTTTTTAATTGCGTCGAATTTTGTCAAAGTGGAGACACTGATTTCTTCTCTACGTGTGAATGGCTGATAAGGTTTAGAGACATCGGGTCAAGAATCTTGCTTACGATGAATAGTAGATTTAAAATGAGTTAATTAGGCACCTTAGCACTCATAAGGCTGACTCCAACAAGCCATTGCAAATTTCAGAGGCAAATCCCTTCTTGCCTATCGGTACACTGCCTTTTCTTCCCAACCCACCTTCTCCAACAGCAACAGGCAACTGCCCCTGCATTTTGGACCCGGCGCTGAGCTCGCCAGCGCCACACCAGCCCCGTCGCGCGCCCGAGCCGCACGCCGTGCGCGCCCCGCCCCGCCACGCGCCAATCTCGCCTGTGCCGCACCGAGCTGCTGCACGCCGTGCGCGCCCCGCGTCGAGCTGCCTAGCGCCACACCCTCGCTGCTGCGCGCCGTCATGCCACGCTCGCCCGCGCCGCGCCCTCGCCCCAAGCTCGCCCGTTCCCTTACTACCGCGCGCTGAGCCGTCCCCGCCGCGCCCTGCCGCGTCCGCAGCACCCCGCG
>RWGY01000727.1:0-19246 GCA_007726485.1 Eragrostis curvula | reverse complement strand
GAAAACCAGCAACGTCTTCTTTATATCCTCTTCAGCCTCCTCCCTAGAAATCTTCTGGCACACAGCTCGTAAGGTCCTCTTTGTCGTGGGTACATTGCTCATGGATCCAAAGAAACTACCCAGAATACTGTATACCTTTGTCAATCCAAGGTTGTTCTCTCGGAGGATCCGTACCAGATCCATTGTGTGCTTGTCAATACGCTTGTGTGACGGCCATTGTCTTTTCTCCCCACAGGTCCCAGACAAAGGATGATTATGCTCTGCTCTATGCTCAACCACTACATACCCATGGTCTTGTGATCGGTGCAAACGGATCATAGCTCCACATCCTAGCTTCCCAGATACCTTCTGTCCCTTATTTGGAACACCCTGTAAAATGAAATATTACCTGGTTACTATACATGGACAGTGCAGTGAAACAGGGTACGAAAATTTTATCTCCAGTAAAACCAAACTTACCGCACAGCAGCATCTCAGCTCTACGGATAGCACGTACTTATCAGCAGGATCCTTGTCCCGAAACTTCTTGCTTTCAGAGCGCTTTGTCCTTCCATATTTTATACCGAAACCAACTTCCAAGAATACAAATTGTAGTACTCAAATGCCTCTGTCACACAGTCAAACTCTGTACCAACTGTTGGGTCAATGATGTATGGTGTTGTACGATCAGCAAACTTCATCAGAGCCATCTCTAGTGCACTCTTCTTTCCTGCCACCTTATCTCTTTCATTTGGCCCCTCCGCACCGTAGTGTCTAAAAAAATGTATACCATCAGCACGTGTTTTAAAAATATCAATGTCAATGAAACTATGTAATCCACAGTTATATAAATGTCACCTCTTGTTCCTTGGGCCATTAACCTCATCCCCTGTTTCAACAAAATTTGTGGAACCGGTGCTTGAAGCAGCATCTATGTTGCTTCGCCCCACAGGAATGCTATTCTCAACCCTAAAATAAGTGTGAAAACTAAATGTCAAAAGCAACAAACCAAAGTATGGAATTAACCTAACAAAATTCCTGTTAGTACTTACCGAATTTCACAATTACCACTTTCTCCTAGATTAATGTTTGCCTGCTGTGCATCTTCTTCCTTTTCTGCGTCCTCTGAATCAGACAAGCTGGTAAACATGTACAAACAATTAAATTACAACCATCCTCTTAACTCATGACAATGAGATATTATGGGCAAAAAATTATAAACAGCATTTTACCTATAGCTGGAACAAGTATCTTCAATCGAAGGATCAACAAACTGCATAAGGTCTAGCTCTGAGGTTTCTCCCATTTCACCTTTTTTCCTACAATTTCTACATGACCATAAATAAATATTAGTGCTGCAAGCTTAATATACACTTAGCAAAACAAAATTTTTAGTCAGCTCACACATACATATTCAGAGGCTTCAACCCCAGACTTATTTCCTCATCAGGTACACAGTTCAGATCGAATCCTATTCTTCGAACCTCATCATCAGGGTTCATCGCGACGCCTCCAACACACCTAAGTCAGTACAAATCAATTTCAATTGTCATGGTACATTCAGCAAGCACAGCTAATCTCATTGGTAATAACAAAGTAAACAACAAATGAGCCCTTACACATCACCAGAACACCCCTGTTCATCATTCACCATGTTCCCAGATAACCGTCTAAATACAATTGGTGACGGCCGCTCACGTACACCCACCGCCAACTTGGACCTGCAATGTCATACATTCAGAATGAAAACAGTACCAGCCAGTCCATCATAAACAAAATACTCTGGAAAACATACCCTATTGATCCTGAAGAATCACACGTGTTGCTATCTCCTAGTCCTTCTACTCGTTCCTGCCATTTTTCTGAGTTTCCAACAGGTATGTTACTCAATCCAAATGAGTTTACCAAATCACTGCAAACAGAATAAACACATTGTCTAACAACTCAATGGTAACAACATATGAGAGAACGCACTTGTTCTAGTATTACCTTCGAACTTTACACGGCTGCTGGAAAGCTGAACCAGAAAATGGGATCGCCACCGCCGATGTCGTCGGTTCCATCATGGCTAACGACGAGGTACGAATCGATGGCTGGCAAATCAGAGGATGCTTCCCAAAGGATCGTTGCCCAGGCAACCTTTCCGGCCATGGCCAACCGCCATAGCCAGGTACATCTCCCACAGGATCCAAAGTACCTACTCGAGATAGTTTAAGCAACGAAACGAAACCAATCAGATGAAGGGAAACAAAAGAAACTGCACCTTTCGGATCAAACATCGTATTACCTGGTTCTTCGATTCCCTGATGCGGCGATTGGATCCCGAAGCCGCCTTCTAGATCTCCCTTGCGTCGCGCGCTCCAGATATCAGCTGCCCCGAGCCACTCCGGCCTTGGAAGGGACGGCCGTGGAATCGGGAAACTGAAGGACGACGACCTTGCAACAGGTGGCGGTCCACTCTGTTCCGCCATGGCGACGACCTACAGAAGCAGAGCTGGTTCCAGGACCAACAGCTTCATATGGCTGGTTCTGGATTTGAGTTTTGAACCAACAGGGTACCATTCGATTGACAAAGATCCGACCAGCAACGTCGGTAACTCGAGCTGCACTAAATTCGTATCCATACGCCGCATTGGAATCGGAAACATACGATTGGACATAATTCAGAGCTGGCTCTGTTCGTCTGTTCCTGGGCACGGGTTACGGGGACGGTAACATGTGGCTGAGAAATGGGGTGCCCGGGTTGCCGGGCACTGGACTTCCGCTTTAGAAATGCTAGCACTCCTACGCACACGCAGTCGCACAGAGAACGAGTGAAACGGGGATTTTCCTGCTTGTGGACTCCGTCCCGTGCGTGCTGCCTCCCACAAATCCTGCCGCCGCGGGCAGAGAAGCCTCGGCACTTGGCCTCGGCATCCGCACGGTTTCGCGTGCTTTTTCTCGTGCGCGGCACCGGTGAATTTTACGACTCCCATCAACAACATCTCCCCCTCTCGTGCGCCGCACCTCTCCACTAGTTACTGTTGGCGGTGAGCCCGCGCCGTAGCCTTTAGAGCAAGTATAGTGAGGCACAGTCAGCCGGCGAAATGACTGTCCATGTCATTCAAATCTGAGGTGGAAGTGAGAGAAAGCTGGAGAGAGAACCAAGCCGGTGACTCGCTGGTCGCTCGCTTCAAGCAGCAGAACCGAGACCCCCATCATGGTGCATGCGACTCAGCAGTGCCTCCTCTCTCTCTCATTGGCTACCAGGACATGCAAGCATTAATTTCATAGCCAACCTCTCCGCCAGGCCAGTATACGCGCTGGCTTTTTCCAAGACTCAAAGTGACATGGCACTCGCGTTGCGCCGGCAGCCAGCGATATCATAAGCCCTGCTCTTACAGAAGAGGCAAAAAGGCTGGCGTTTGGGGACGCCGTGCCCTCTCTGACGGCCTTGGTCCACGGCTGCACGCCTGCACCCGGTGACCGGGCGGCGAGCAATGGCTGCCTGGTCCGTCCGGTGATCCGGTCCACGGTGGTCCACGAGGTGTGGCGTACGGGGGGAGACGAGACGAGCGGGTCTTTGTCGAATCACACCGTCTGCAGGGGGGACTTCGGTTGGGCCCGATGCCCGGACCGGCCTAGGCTGCTAATGAGGGAGGCTTGAGTCTTTGTCCAATCCGAGAGGATACGAAGAAGAGGGAGGCAGCCTTTGGGCTCAAGAAGAACTGGGCCTGATCTACATTTGATGAGAGAACGAGCGAAGGACGGGAGATAGTTTTTTTTTTTTTTTAAAAAAAAAAGGGGAGACAGGTAGGGAGGGGTACAGAGTACAGACACTAACACAAAGCTTATCATAGGGGTACAGCAGAAACCAAAAAAAAAACATTCATGTAGAACACAACGATCATTCAATATGCTACGCTGAGGTTTCTATTTTCTTGTACCAAGGAGTCCAGAGATAGCTGTTCATACAGGTACAAGCACTAACACAAGCTTCTAATTTTTTTTTTTTAAAAAAAAATAAACACTAGCACAAGCCCCTTTGTTAAAAATCAAGTCCTTTTCATTCTGAAATGGATCAACAACATGACCATACGTGGCAATGAGGATGACGACTCCATCGATCTCAGCAGCAACGGACAACTAAATCAACAGGTACATTCAGTGAGGTTCTATCATTTGACAACACATATGCAACTGTTGCCAGATCTGTGAAAGACTGAAAGTCAAATCCATCAATGGCCCTGGATTGTGTCTAGGAAATCGTCATTAAGAATCAGCTTCAGTTTATATCTCCAAATAAGCTTCTCCTTAGATCAAACTGCCAGATCATTAAAGTTACATTGCTGGACAGAACATTGAAGCGAGAGTTGCTTTCTCGTTCAGGATATGGCAGTAGCAGCAAACTAGCTATCCCCACATCTCAAGTTGCAGCACAACTGCGGAAAGCAGAAATAAACACATTATAAGCATCAGGAATATTGTGAGATTTATTGGTACTTCATATCATTGCTAAACACGACAAAACTAATAGTAAAATTATAATGTCATGAAGTGAACGACAAAACTAATAATATACTATTTATCTATCTATATGGTGTTAAACAGACTGATGGCTAAACTGTAAAAGTAAGACAACACGATTTCTAGGATACGCAAAATAAAAACAAATAAAGGAAGTACACTCTTACCGGCTAATTTTTCTGTTGCCCGCTGCGATGAAAATACGAAACGAAAGATCTGACTGATCTACACATATTCAGGGTCTACAGAAGCTGCATCGTCCAATACATTTCTTTCCAGGCCTGGGCTTGTTGCTTCGTCCAACTCATTGTCAGAGTGCATACTTTCTGCCTCTTCAATTTCAGCTGCGTCTGGATCTTTTGTCACCTCTTCAGTTTTATTATCTGGGTAAACCCTTATTCTGATGCGCTTGCCTTTAATGTATCGAAGTTCCCATTTTGGCGGTGGATATTTCTTTTTTAACTTTTCATATTTGTCCATCATCCCCAAATTCTGAAACACATCACCTAGCATCCTGATAATAGACCCCTCAGGTCTAACACCCAATTCTTCCATATCAGCAAAAACCTAGCAAATTTATGTGGCAGACATCATACACATTTAAAAGGTTAGAAAATAACTCCTGAGATAGCAAAGTGCATTTAACTGAATTTCTCATGAGCCCAGCTTTTCTACCTAAAAATATTGAGTTAATCAAATCCTGTGTAACACCAATCCACGTTTTAGTTAGAAACAGGGATTGCAATATCGACGGTTACCGGCCGGTAATCACGATAACTGGACTTATCGGTCCGGACCGATAAGTCCGGTATGCCGGTTTTTTATTTTGAATTTGAAAATTTGACGAATTTTTTCAGTTGTCATCGGTTTTGATCGATTTGACTGGTAACTGGACTTACCGGTCCGGCTTGGTTGGAACGGATTTGTCAATAAGGTGAACCTTGGTTAGAAAAGTGTACAAAGTGCATGATGTTATTTTCTTAAGTAATGCAGATGTTCTTTGTTTGGGCTGAAAAGCCAGCTTTGCCCTTCACGAAGAAGTCCTGACTCCCGAGAACCAGGCTAGTTGAAAAGCGAGAAAATATCCCGCAGTTCTGCGGCTTCTGCCTTGAAATGTTTTAAATAATTGATCCACTCGTTCATTCCACGCAATCAAATTTAAAAGTCATGTAAAGTTGACCTTCCTCAGTAAAGGTAACTTTTTTCCAGTTAAAGTCTTGGAGGTGGATAACAGAAACAAGAGTGTTTCTGAGACTGTACTAATAAGTCCAAGCAAACATTATCAGCTGCCAAAGCCGTCAGCTTCCACCATGGAAATACATGAAGGCTAACTACAGAAAAAGTTTACACAAGAATCCATTATAACTTTATGGCAGTTTAGTTATACTTTATATCACAAGCTGGGCCTGGATTCTGAGAAAATTACCTATTGACATAAAAACTCTACACTGATTGGCTGAAAGAAAAGTAACAGCAAAGAAAATGAAGAAAAGTAGACTGACTAACTTCAACATGGTACTATCTTTGACACATTACTATTAGCAGGCCATGTCTAGAAGTAAAACATGTTCTTCAATGCATTAGGGCCAAATGATGTCCAATCCACATTTGAAAGCTTGTAAAGTAAGGAATAGCATATATAATTTTTCATACCTCAAACATCTTATCATATGCTCCCAAATTGTAATACAAAGAGATCATTCTCATAAAGAAAGTACGAGGCAATCCTTCCAAATATCGCGAGAATATCTTTTGAAACAACTCTTCTGCTTCCTCGACTCGTCCATCCTCAATTAAAGCATTCAACAAAGTGTAATAGCTTCCCATTGTTTTCCCCTGTCCTTTGTTGAACATCCATTTAATAACCTAAACCACAGGAATGTAGTTAGTTTCCAGATATAAAAAAGCCTTTCTTATTAAAAGGGAGCAGCTAACTCTAGTTGTTGTCTTCATACAGAAAAAGAGTTTACATTAAACCAGAGCAGCTAAGTTTACATTAAACCAGAGTTTACATTTACCCTTTCAGTACTGGGATTGTCTTGCCCAGGACAAGTCTGCTAGTTACATTCTTCAAGTAAGGGAGTAAAGTGTATCTTTTCAGTATACTTAGAAAATTTTGCCAGAAATACATGCAGATTGACAATAACAGACAGGGCAAAAGAATAAGAAAAAAAAAGTTGACATTAAAACTATAAATTCCATTTAGTACCTGAATTATTCTTTTCCATTCCCTTTCATCTTCAAGTGTTTTCAGTGCCTTCTTTACTACTATCAAGGGAAACTCCAGTTCCCATGCAACAAATGAGTCAAGTGTGCCATAAACTTCCTCCTTCACATTAGACAATTCTTTGATCTACATGAGAAATAAAAGATGGATAGTTTCAGGCATTCATGGCACCAGTGATCAGGTGTATAAAAAAATGTGTAAGACACTGCAATAGGTAGTCCACACCATACGCAATATTTTGGTGCTTTTCTCAACATCAAGGAAGCCTAACTAACAAAATCGACGAAACTAGGCAGACTTTAAAATTGTAATGGCCACGAGCATCTGAAAGACTGAAACCAGGCGTTTTAATGCAGAAAAGCTAAACTAGAATTCTTGTATGTGGGCAGGTGTTCATCAGTGAAGCTAGCATCTCAACAGAAATATACACAGGAGTATATAGAGCCAACTAACAATATTGAAATGTAGAAGAACCTCACACATTGGACAAGCTTCTGTGACTTCGAAATGGTCCCTATCTTCTTGCGAGTTTTCCAGACACGGGGATATCTTGGCCTTGGGCCCCTGGCACCACAAACCTGTTGCATAGTGTAACAGACAGGGATGATGAGAAACGCACGTTGTATTGCAAGTTTGCAACCAAGCTATGCAACGGAATTAAACTCACCACCACAGAACTGAATTTTTGAGGGTGTCCAAAAGCAGCCCCTTGCCGTCCCAAAGTAAATGTCGGCGACCGGTAGCTTCTCAGGCAAAGCATGCTATAATCTGTATGCATGTGAGAAGATAAGTTATAACTCAAGAGCAAGGGGAGCAAAAAGAAGAAATGAACAAGCGGAGCTTGTACTATCTAACGGGCTCAGAATTGACAAAATAACAAGGCTCGCTGAATAACCTGAGTAATCTGAATAGCAGACGCGATGCTGCACGGAGGAGAAGAGGGGAAAGAAGGGGAAGCAGCCGCTGCCGCTGCCGCTGCGCCGCAGGGTAGAGTATCGACCGCCGCCGCCGTTGCTTCGTCTCCTCGCCGGAGCAACAACCGCACAGCTTCAGCCTGAAATCCCCCAGATAACCCAGATTTTTTTTCTGCGTTATTACTGGCCTTACAACGTGGGCCCGAATTCAATAGGCCGTGGGCTGGTCTAGTGGATGGGCCTTGTGCACTTTCCCAATTCAATCCGGTCCACCATTGTCCATCTTCTTCCTCCTGCCAATGAAGCAAAGCCTTCAGCCACGGCCGCCCATGGCAACCGCTACCAGGTCCGTACGCGGGTGGTAGGCCGGTAGGGAACTAGGGTTTGCTACCAGCCGGACGGCTGCGGAGCTGCCTAACCGCCTTCCGGAGGAGACGCCATGCCGGTGGCGAGACCGGAGCCGCAGGAGCCCCGGGTCATCGCCCATGTCGACATGGATTGCTTCTACGTCCAAGGTCTGTTGCCCACCCACGTCCATCCAACCCTCTTCCTATCCCTCTCCCACCCTCCGTTCCCGCGAAATATACGCCAACTGAATTCCGCTTTGCCGCAGTCGAGCAGCGAAGGAGCCCGGAGCTTAGGGGCCAGCCGACCGCCGTGGTGCAGTACAACGACTGGAAGGGTGGCGGCTTGATTGCCGTAAGCTACGAGGCACGCAAGTTTGGTGTGAAAAGGTGAAGGCCGCCGTTCCCTTATCGACAGTCCCGTTTGCTTGGAGTTTGGCTGGTTCATTTGTTCTTAACAAATTCGTGGTGTTTATTCAGGTCCATGCGTGGAGATGATGCCAAGAGGGTCTGCCCGGGTATCAATTTGGTTCAGGTCCCTGTGGCGCGTGGCAAGGCCGATCTGAATCTTTACCGAAGTGCTGGCTCTGAGGTAGGTTCATTGGCAGAATTGATGACTTAAGGTAGGAGTTTACAGCAAATCCATGGAATATACAGAAATATAAGTCCTCTTTTGCATCTGAACTTTCAGGTTGTAGCAATTCTTTCAAGCAAGGGGAAGTGCGAGCGAGCCTCCATTGATGAAGTTTATCTCGACCTTACTGACGCAGCAAAGGAAATGCTCTTACAAGCTCCCCCTGACTCGCCAGAACAAATTTTTGAGGAGGCTGCAAAGTCAAATATATTGGGCCTTCCTTCTGTAAGAATGTTTCACCATCTGTTTGGTGCTGCTCTGTTTTCTTCCCTACTGTATGAATGTGAGTATTGGCCTCAAAATTTTCAGGACGACGGTGATAAGGAAAAGAATGTGAGGGCGTGGCTTTGTCGAGTGGACGCTGATTACCAGGATAAATTATTGGCATGTGGAGCTATCATTGTTGCGCAGTTACGAGTCAGAGTGCTCGAGGAAACCCAATTTACATGCTCAGCTGGGATTGCTCACAATAAGGTTTATAATGATCCCAATAGTGAGTAGATTCTTTTCTGTTGATCAAAATAACTTCATATATGTGTCACAATAGACGCAAGAGATCAGCTCGGTTTCTCCATATTCGATTCTTTTCACTACTTTCTCATCCTATTGCATTCTTCCATGTAATGTTCTTATACTATGCAGATGCTAGCAAAACTTGTCAGTGGAATGCACAAGCCTGCTCAACAAACAGTTGTCCCTTCTTCATCAGTTCAAGACTTTCTAGCATCACTTCCTGTGAAGAAGATGTAATGAACTAACATGACACCTCTCTACTTGATGGTTTCTTGGTTTCTGCTTGTAAAAGATTTTGGAGACTTCACATTGTTATTCGGATCTCACAACTGTTTGCTTCCATTTAAAATGCATGGTGTGATACTGATACTGATTGGTGAAAATATCATTTTTGTTCAGGAAACAGCTTGGTGGTAAGCTTGGAAGTTCCTTGCAGGATGATCTTGGGGTTGATACTATTGGTGATCTCCTAAGTTTTACAGAGGAAAAGCTGCAAGAGTGCTATGGAGTAAATACAGGGTAATTTGGTATATCCATATGCTTTTGTTACTTTGCTATTATTTGGTTTCACCATAACGCATAATTATAAGTGTATATGTGATGATGTGATATCACATTTAAGGAGTTAAGAGTTGTATTCCCGTTTAGCTTTTCGTGGATGATTTTACATTTTGGCTGATAGTAGGATAGCTGTGTTGAACATGTATACGCCGTGCTATCCTGCATCTGGATGAATTGTTCATCTGGTTTTTCCTGGATATCCTGTCCAGTATTTGATAAGCATTTGCCTTCACGCAGAACATGGTTGTGGAAGATTGCAAGGGGTATTAGTGGAGAGGAAGTTGAGGATCGTCTTCTACCAAAGAGTCATGGTTGTGGAAAGACATTTCCTGGCCCAAAAGCACTGAAAAATAATACGTCTGTAAGGATGTTTACTCTGTCATGTTTCATGTTCTCAAGCTAGTTACTTTTAGCTGCTTGAAAGACGTGTCCATTGAAGACTATATGGGTTTGTCATTTATGGCAAACCCAAGCATGTGCATTTCAATTGACACCTGATGCAGGAAGAATGTGATTTAATTGCATGCTTCACTCTCATGTGGTAAAGCAGCTTGCAAATTATTGTATTAGTGTATGCAACTTTCAAGTTTCTAAATCTTGTATTGTGACTTGTGCAACTGACACTATCAGCTAGAGTTTCTGAACTTGACAGACCAAGTTTGAAACTGTGTCAGCTACAGAATCTAAACATGACAATGATAAAATCGGTGAAAAATACAGAATATAAGCTTGGTAGTACCATAATGGCATAAATAAACTTGGCCTCATGTGCCACTCTTGTAGACTAAACCAGACTGTTTGTGACTTCTTGGTGCTCTCATTACTACTAGTGTGATGAGTGGCATGTGGAGGTACATTGATGCTTTATAATGTGCACGCTTGCTTTTGTTCACTGCCTGAGCCAGATACTACATGTATTACTGATAAGTTAAATATATCTGTTCTTTGCAAGAATTTAGAGAAGCATTTGTTAAATTTTGTATCGTGTTAATGAAATCAGTGTCTTAGGTCAAGGGCTGGCTGGATCAACTTTGTGAAGAACTAAGCGAACGGCTTCAGTCTGATTTGAACCAGAACAAGAGAATTGCTCAAACTTTAACCCTTCATGCCAGAGCATCTAAGGTACTCAGTGTAATTTACCTTCATCGTTAGAGATTTGTAATGTTTGGTTTACTATTTATACTTTTGGCTGAGTGATTTCTAAAAAAAAAAAAGCAGCATGTATTTGTTTGTTCAATTAATCGATTTTGCATTGTGCACCATCATTTTATCTTGATCCTTTACCTGCAGGGTAATGAACGTGATTCGGTGAAGAAATTTCCTTCCAAATCCTGTCCATTGCGCTATGGGACTGGAAAATTACAAGAAGATGCAATGAAGCTATTTGAATCTGGCCTTCATGATTTTTTAGATTCTCAGAACACTAAATGGAGCATAACATCTCTTTCTGTTATTGCAAGCAAAATATTTGATATACCAAGTGTATGTTTACAATAACTTCACGATGCTTTAGCAATTTCAATAAAGTGTGATTGTATTTTTATGCCTAAAAAAAGAGGTATCATGCTCCAATGCAAGCATAAATTTTGATAGCAATATTTGCTGTTTAGAAAGTTTCATGCAACTTTTCCAATTGTTCTCTGGTTTACGGAATCCTTCTTGTTACTTGGAAGGTTTGCTGGTTTCACATTCTGGAAATTCAAAATGAATAACAATCAATTTAAGAAAAATAAAAAGGATCATTCCTAATGCCATGCTTTACAATATCTGAAATTATGTTGTAGTATTACCATTAACATATGTGCCATGACCGTTTTTTTGTACTTAGTTATTATTCATATGCAGGCAGGCCGTGAGTAAAACTACATATACATTCTTTTAACTTCTTATTCCTTACTTTAATCTATTTTGGTTTATCAGGGAACAAGCTCGATCTTGAAATACATTAAAGGTCCGAATTCCACTGCAGCTCCGTCCCTATCAGATTCTTCCTCCATACCTGAGGATCAACCTCCTGGTGATTTTACTTAGTTCAATTGTGTCTATTGTTTGTAATTGCTGTTTGCTCTTTACTGATCTGCCTACATGCTTCTGTAGGTAATAATCTGTATGTGACGCCGATTCATGAAGAACAATGTGAACCATCTTTCTCCGAGAAAGAAGACGGTGATAGTGTTTCAGTGATTTCAGCCAAACAGTATCCAGCTAATGAAGGGAAAAGAACGCCAAAGAAGTTGTCTGAAGTTAAGGTCAGTTGATCTTTTTCTTCCTCTGTGGAGACCATCAAAGTGACTTTAGGCTCGTTAGTATTACGATACATTTTCAAAAGTGATTATTTATTTCTGTTTAAATCAAGAAACTATAAGCTCCCTATGGGTTGGTATTATTAAGATTCCAGCTCAGTACAGGAACCACAAACATACCCTTATTGAATCAAAACTTTTGCTTAAAATGGATCCTCTCTCTGAAGTAACATAGATGCTTAAATATCGAGTTGGCAGACAGTGAAATCATCCCAGAATTTAGCCAGTTAGTGCTCTATGTTGCTATTAGTAATGATTAAAACACAGCCTTTTCACACCCTATGCTACCTAGTTTGGCATGTCCTCATTTCATTGACTTCATTATTCGTGGCATTCACTTCTTTTCTATTAGTGTTATAGAACATTCAAGCTAATTCTTAGTTTCTCTGTCCCTAACTATGATGTTACAAGGTTCTTGCTCAGTCCTAAATGCTAAGTATGAGCTCTATGGGGAATTCATGTACCTCTTTTTCCGTTCTCCTTTTGTTTTTATTGCATGAGATCTTAACCATGCACTCATCCTGAATGTTTTGTTACAACAGGGAACTTCCTCTATTTTGAAGTTTCTTTCCCGGGGTCAATCCACCATCCATGAGAAAAGAAAGGCCGATGGCCTTATTTGCAGTCAAGGTTTGGAGGACTACTTTTTTACAGATGCACACCGTATTGATCCTTACAGCAGTGATCACATTTCTTTGTTTGCTAAATACTGATGTTGATGTTAGGTCCTGGAAGTTCTTCCCAAGCAAATAAAGCTGAAGAACATGGCAGGTCTATACAAGCTGCAGATAGGAGCAATATCAATAGTGGCGGTGATCAGTCTACCAGTAACACATGGATGTTCAACATTGAAGATATCGATCCATCAGTAGTGGAGGAACTGCCACCGGAGATCCAGAGAGAAATACAGGGGTGGATTCGTCCACCAAAGCAGGCCAGTACAAGCACAAAAAGGCGGGGTTCAACCATTTCTTCTTATTTTGCACCAAAGAATTAGTTTGCTTATATGTTACGTCATAATAATTGTTTACTCTTCTCCAAGCATAGGTGTAAAATGTAGAACTGCAAACAGGCATGTGTATCTGTAAATAGCAAGTTTATCTGAGTGAAGGATTGAATCTGAACATATTCGACGGTAAATTAGGAAGGCAGGCTATGTTGGAACTAAAGAATTAACATACTTTTTGTAGGAGGCTTGCTTTTACACAAACATTACCGCAGATCATCCAACTAACAAAATTAAAACTCTTTATTTAAGAAAACAGTCATGGAACTGAAGGAATTATTTATACCCTTTAATAACTCTACCCTTGAGGCAGATGCTGGTAACAATTACATGTATTTTATCCAAAGATACCAAAAGGTATGGAGGACGTGGTAACATCAATCGACCTTTAATAAATGGCAATCTTCATTCCCACTGTAACTGAACTGTTCCTACCCCAATAATTCGTATTTTGTATTATTCATCTTTGTGGACGGAATTGCAACTGACATCTTGTTGCGTGTCAACATTGCCAAACCTGAGGTGAGATGAGAGCTTAAATGATATGTTCGGACTTATGCGAAATGAAGGTCATTCTTGTATTTAGAGAAAGCTGGAAGCTCCAATGCATTCCTTGCAATGCTTCTGTCTTCATCGGTTATACTTAAATCTTCCAAAATATTATCCTGCAATAAAGCCTGCCATTTAGTCACTCTAATAATTCCACGAGGTTTCCCTCAAAAAAAAAAACATGAGCTTTGCACATAGAATTACAGCTATGTTGTATGATGATTTCTTTTTTATATGCTTCTTAATATCATAGGAATGCCTATGTTGCACGGCAAGAAGGATCCATAGAAGGTACAGCAAAACAATGACACGGAAAGAAGGACAACATATTTGGTGCATGACACACTAAAGAAAGGTGCCAAGAATCCCAAGTCATTTCGACAGCTGGGGATCCCTTTTGGTTAACCTTTCTATTTTATATTTCCTATTTACATGTATTAATTTAGATGTTGTTAAGTCTCTGTAATTCAAATTACTCTCTTGTTGCAGAGTTATATTACATAAACCACGACATGTGACCTAATACGAGTAGATGAAAATACTGGAGTCGAATTCTTTATTTGTAGTCAAATCTAGGAGAAGGCCATTACCGTGCTTTCAAGCTTCCGGATATAACCAATCACAAGCAGCTTCACAGGCTCTGCCTTGATCGCGCCAGTGAAATCAAGAACATCTATGTGCTGCGAAAGAAAAACCCCCAAATCAAGATAAGAAAATTATGAACGACAGTAAAAGGTGTAAGGAATCTTATTATGTGTCGATCCATTAGTGAATATTGTTAGATCACCATTGTTCATGAATTTTGTGTAAAATAACACATTGTCAACATGGAAACTTTCGACAGCAGGCCTACCACATGATAACCATCAGAAATAGGAACATTAGAAGTGAAAAGATACGAACCATCATTCTTTCAACAGCCCGCTGCGAAAAGTCCCACCCAGTGGCAACGACTACCTTACAGAATCCGTGCATTTTGAACTTGGCCCAACCAAAAAATATTCCTGATATTTGGTCAGGAATAAATTCATAGGTGCAGTCATCTGTTTGCAAATAATGACAGTAAGTAAAGTACACCCATTTACATTACTTATAAGATCTAGGTACAGAGAATTCTAAATGAAAGATTATCATGTCAATATCACAGAGTGGTAGAAAGATATTTAACCTGAAATTACCATATGGAGGTTGTTTAAAATTTTGTCGCCTATCTGAGCATTTGAGAACAGTGGTTCAATGAGCAAACCACCTTGCATCCCTAACAAAATGCCACATATCAACTTGACATAAAATAATTAAATGACAGGAAACAACATCGGTGATCAATGAAGAGGATTACGATCTTCAAATGGAGGAAGACCCCAAAGCTCAGGATAGAAGTCCAAGAGGGAATAGAGTACGGTATCAGCAATTGAGTAATGTTGCCTTTGACTTTGGAGTGAAGGAACTGCAACCACCTTTGCTCCAGAAGCCTTGGCACCCTGAACTCCAACGCTAGGAAAATATGCCAGCAAAGAACAAATAAGTGTAACCAAAATACAAGCAAGTGATATTGGTTGGAGGGTAGCGGACAAGGCTAAATGACATAATAAATCACAATTTTCCCTTGATTATTTGAGTACCATATACCGCATCCTACAAGTATCAGCAAGGATATATTGTGATGGGTAGGACAAGGTAAAGAAGACTCATTTGTTGGAGTAGTAGGCATTCATTCATCATGGTCATGGATATGATAATGATATAAAGAAATGAAAAGGTGTGATTAGTAATTTGAACTTGCGGAATGGCGTAAATATCTAAAGGAAATTCACATGGCTAAAATGTTATCTGAAACGTACGAACGATTCTAAGTAACACTCATTTGACATAGTAAACGGAACATTGCTGAAAATGGACGCAGTTATCCTATCTTTGGTTTTATTCTGCAAAACTTCATGATTCTTAAGGCTGAACCTGACAGCAGATATAAGGGATCCACTTTGAATAGTCATTGTGGTATTTATTGAAAATTTAATCATCTAATTGCTGTAACTTAAGAATCACTCAGAATATAACAGCTTGCAAATAGTGGTGTTTTCTGCACTTACAGAGAATCTTCTATGACCAAGCATGACGATGGATTGACACCAAGTCCCTTTGCAGCCTCCAGAAATCTAGGGAAATATATGATGTGGGATATATATGATTAATAGCAAGTAGTATTGTGCTAAACATAAGTCTACATGTTGTGACGATCAGTCATGGTTGGTGCAAAATCAATAGAAATTGCACGGGAAAAGCTCAAACATAAGCTCGTGTCAGCCTGTGACCATACACACGGCACAAAAGATGAGTATATAGTTGAATGAAAACAACATCATGCCTGTGCATTTAAGGTCACAAGAGGCAATAGATATTGGCAAGCGAATTTCAGTCAAGAATTATAAAGATACCTACATGTCAGGGGCAGGTTTTCCATTAGGGACCTGATCTCCACCAAGAATAACAGAAAAACAGTCTCCCCAATCTGGAAACCAAGAAAAATGAGTTATTAACAGGTAACCAAATTATTCATTTAATTCGTAAATTTACTGCTAAAGATAAATATCCTTATTCCTTGCTATTTCAAGATTCATTTTTACCCGTCTGATCCATGTTACATAAGGATAGAAAATATTTAGTTGCTTAACTCCATACCTTCAAGACTATGCGTTCTAGCAGAACAGCAAAAAAAATATTCATAAGATATTTAACCAGAACAAATTTGTGGTGTGACAATGTGCAGCTTTTCATCTCATGAGTAAAGAAAGTAACAAGGATATCTCGTTGCTTCAAAAGAGAGAGACTACAGGATCAAGTACGCCATGATACAATGCAGGCTAAAGCAAATACCCATACCTTCTAGTTTCTCAAGCTTGTGATTAACATTTCGCCTGATGGAGTTTGAAGCAAGTGCGAGCGGCACTCCATGCTTGTGAAGATGCTTGACAAGCCTTTTCACTCCCGGGAGCGGTTTCGCCTTTTGCCACCTGGGGACCAATGAGTCTGAGTCAAGCAACCAATGTAGGGCGAACATGTGTTCCGTCAAAATGTCAAATGGGAAATGAACCTTTTGAGGTACAACGGATGTTATGGCGTCCGAGTACTCCTCCACGGTCAGCGGCAGCCCGTAATCTGCGATGATCCCGGTGGTAGACTTCTTGTACATCTCCCCCAACCTCTTCTCTTCCTTCTCCGGGTCAGGGACCTTCCCATACGCCGCCAAGAATTCGTTCAGGATGTCCCTCGTCGCCCTCTCTGCACCGAGACACAACACATATCGCAATTTCACAAACTCTGATCGTCCTGTAAACCTTGCTGACTTCCTAAGTTCCTATCATCGACGCGATGCCAAAAAAAAACGAACTTAAGCTGAAGCTAATATGTGAGGCGCTTCCGCCCGGCGACAGGCGCAAATGTGCAATTGTGCATCTATCTAATTGGTCCGTACGGAACGGCGCTAATGGAACAGAGAGCTGTGACGGCGAGGCGCCCGGAATGAGTCTGTTTGTTGTGAGATTTGTCGCGTACCTGTGTCGAGGAGGGTGCCGTCCACATCGAAGATCACGGCGGAGACCTGGTGCGGCGCCGCCATGGGCGAGGCGAGTGAATGAGGAGGAGAAGGCGTAGAGCGGAGTGGATGGGCGGGATGGGGAGAAAGGGGAAAGGCGGCGCGTGGGATTTAAGGGCGGGAGGAGCGAGCTCCCACTGGCCGTCGAGGCAATGGTTTTCAGACTCGGATGCCATTTGCCTTTGCCAGGGGATGCGGATTCGAGCCGAATCCGATGCTTGGGTCCGCGCCTGTATGGCGTCGAGTCGACGAGCCGTGAGGCATTGTATGTCCACCGAGCGGTTATCAGACAGGCAGAATAAACTAGGAATATTACATGGACGATACCAGTTTATGCTTTGATCACTCACACAGTTGCATGATACGCGAGATAAGAGAATACAAATTAAAGAAAAATCTGCTGCTCTATTCGAATATGTAGTGGCCCGTGCATGATACGCCATTGAGCTCCTTGCAGCATCAAAAGCCGCCTCGTTCACATGTCTAATCAACATCAAGGATAATGTTGAGCTGAAGATTTGAATTCCATAGCACGTTATCGAATTTGGGAAAAAAAATCGGTGCGTTCTCCTATAAGCCAAAAGTCGGTTAACCCTGTTCTCCTATCTGTATGTATATGCTCTCGATCTTATTTCAGCATATTTTTGCACTTTAATCATGAAGTGGCATACGAGCACAACGAGCAACCGCGGGGGGTGTGAGCCTGACGCGCGATCTAGCACACGTCGATCACATGACGGAGCACCCCTGCGCGTTCTCGTCGCTGAAGTAGTCGGTGGTCCGTGTGCTGGCGACGGCGGAGCTGACGCCGTACATCCGCGAGTCGTCGTACCCGTGCTTGTAGTAGTTGTACATGGACGTGGGCCCCGCGCCGGCGGCGGCGCCGATCCCCTGCGCCAGCCCGGCGCCGGGCGCGTACATCTGCTGCTGCTGCGCCAGGACGTGCATCTCGCCGGCGGCGGCCCCGCCGGCGGCGAACGGGACGGGCCACAGCACGGCGCGCCGCCCCGTCCGGCGCACCGCCTTGAGCACCTTCTTCTGCTCCACGTCGCCGTTCACCGTCACCTTCTGCTGCGCCATGTCGATCTCCACGTCGTTTCACGCCTTCCAGCCGCTCCACGGCCTTGCGGACCTTCTTTCTCGCACCCCGGGCAGTCCATGTGCACGCACATCTCCACCAGCTGCAGGTTAACACAGGTGGATGTAAATCAACAGTCGTCAGAACAAATCAAGATGAATGCCGATAATTAAGTTCCAAGAAACATGTATACTACAGTACTAAGGATGGAACTTACCGTCATTTTCCTTCGAGTTCGAATGGATTGAACGAACACTCCGGCAGGCAACTATCCAATCTGCTGCTGCGCAGCTTGCTGTTGTTGACAATGCGATGCGAACTCAGCTGGTGATGCTAAAGCGTATGTTTTGGTATGTTCAGTCATGCTGTGTATCCCCCAATATATATGCACTTTTGACGCGTCAACGCAACGCGCATGTGAGAGCGTGTACCGGGTAACGGTTGCCCCGCCCGGGAAGCATGAAGCATGTGCTTGGCAGTTGAGCCCCGAGGAGGCCGGCGCATGCGAAAGGGTGGTTGACAAGTAGTTTCCCGTACAACTGGGCACCGACTGCTTCGTTCTCGCTCCACATCCCGGTGGGTGCCTAAAAAACGACGTGGACGCGGACTTGGGAAACCCAGGGGCCTGCGCGACGCGAGCGGCGGGCTGCCACACTGGCATACACGTCCGACGGATTGACCAAATGCACGCATACGTGTGCTGGCTCCGCCTTTCCGGCGGCGGTGGCCTCGCACAAAGCGCGGCGGAAATGGTGGAGAGGGGAGCAGGTTAGTCAGCTTCAGGGTGCTATTTGCCATTCAGCTCGGGAACGACCTGGAGGCTGGAGCTAGCGCGCGGCCGCCGGCAAGCAAGCAACCACGGGGGCATCAGGAACGCGGCTGCCGGCGCACGCAGATTGCAGCGTACGTCTCGGATCCGCCGAGGCAAGCACCGAGCCGGGTTGCTGACGCCGGCCACTCTGCATCGGTCCTTTTTTTTTTTTTTTTGAGAAATCTCTGCATCGGTCCTGCTCGTCCTTCGATGCCAGTGCCAAGGCCAA
>RWGY01000726.1:0-23794 GCA_007726485.1 Eragrostis curvula | reverse complement strand
TCTCATTGGTCCGAACCTGGAGAAAGGGTGATCTTTCGCCCAGATCTTGTAAAAGATGCCGAAGAAAAAGTCAAAACCATTCAAGGCCAATCTTAAGGCTGCAAAGGGTCGTCAAGAAAAATTGCTAATCAAAGACGTCGACCTTTATCTTTTGAGCAAGGTGATCATGTTATCTCCGAGTCTCACTTATGAAAGGTGTTCAACGTTTTGGGATTAAAGGAAAGTTAGCGCCACGTTACGTTGGTCCATTCATGATTTTGGAGAAATGTGGTCCAGTGGCGTACAAGCTTCAATTACCAGTTTTATCGGGAGTCCATGACGTCTTCCATGTGTCGCAACTTAAGAAATGTCTCAAACCTCCTGTTGATGTTGTTCTGGAAGATATAGAGCCACTCAAGTCAGATTTAACATACTCCGAGTATCCAATTAAGGTTCTTGATGAAAAAGAACGAGTTACTCGGAAGAGGACTCTTAAATTCTTCAAAATCCAATGGAGTAATCACTCGGAAGATGAATCAACCTGGGAGTCAGAAGAGTTTCTACGTACTAACTATCCTCAATTTTGGTCATCACTTCCAGGTATTGATTTCGATGTCCTACCTTCCTCTAGTTGCTTTGTCCTTAATCTCGGGACGAGATTTCTTTAAGGAGGGAGGGTTGTGACACCCAGGTGTCTCATTTCTTATTTTCTATTCTGCCAGAATAATAAATGGAGTTCAAGGTACAAAGGGATTAATAATTCTATAAGAAAAATGTTGAAATATCTAAAAGAATGCAAATTTGAATGAAATTTACAAAAGAAGTCTCAATTTGGGCTTAAAAAGAAGTAATTAAAAATGTATCAAACAGTTTCTAGTAGAATAAAAATCTCCTAAAAATCCCAGAACAGTTGCAATTGGGAACCCATTTAAATAAATGAAGCAATCTTAAATTTTAAACAAATAATTTGAATTCTAAATCTTAGTTCATAACAATGTACCTTAATTTCAGTTGAAAAATATGAAGTATAAGATGTTGGGAATTTACAGGAAAAATTTGGAGTTCATTTGACTTTGCTTTGACCTTCGTTTGGAATTTACAAAGGAGAAAGAAATTTAAATTGAAATTGGAAAAAACAGTGGGATCCACATGTCAGCCAGACGTTTCCTCCTGATCTTCTTCCTCTCTTCCTCTGTTCGGGGCCTCGACGGCGCATGCGAGCCACGCAGCTGCCTGCCTGCTTGCCTGCTTCACCTCGAGCCGTCTCTGGATAGGAACGGGCAGCCCAGCTACTGGTCTTCGCTCTTCACGACGCTTCACTCCTTTCGTCGTTCTCTTGATTGCAAACCACCCCGCAAGCCGCCATGACCGCGGTGGACTGAGCTCGAGCTCATCGTCGTCTCCGTCCATCCCCAGCCTAGCCACCAGTTGCAAAAGAACCGCTACACAATCCCCTCTTCACATCCCCGCAACGTATTCACGTCGACCCCAAGCCTTCTAGCCGGAATCGAGTCTTCTTCCCCGACGAGCTTCGCCAACCCTAGTTGAGTAACCTCGGTAAGCCGTCGGATTCTGTGAACCTTTGGTCGATTCCTTGCACCGGCGTGTGCCTCTCACTCCCACGCACTCCCTGACCTGACCTCGTCGTGAATTGTGCCTTGTGCAGCTCACAGAAACCTCGCCGCCATCCGCCGCCGACCCGACGTCCTCACCTCCGCCCTCGCACGGTGTCAGCACGCTCTGGTGAGCTTCTTCCGCCCGTTTCTCGAGCAGCGTGTAGCCTAGGACTCACTGAACGTGTAACTACCACGTGTGCACGTCTCCGTCCACTGTTCACCGTCGGCGAGCCTCGCCACGCCGTCGCCGCCGTGCGCGCCGCGCGTGCAGTGCGCGTCTCCCCTGTTTTAGAAGGGAATGGCAGTTTCGTAAATAGTCAGAACTTGCTCAAAATTTAGTCAAACTTCAAAAATCTATATCTGGAGTTCTAGATATCCAAAAATTACAAACCAAATTTTGTTGTGTTCCTCTCACTGAGATCTATCCAGTGATGTCAGTGTTAAACATTGTTCAGGAACAGTTTTTCCTGAATAATTGTTATAAGTTAAACCCTAGATAAATCATAATAATTAATCTAGACATAGTAAAATGCAAACTTAGATTTGCTAGAACCTACTTGATTCCCTCTGTTCAGTAGTACAGACTATACCCCCTGGTTCTGTAAGAGAAATCTTTTATGAATTTTACAAGCTATACACTAAATAAATCATAGTAAATTGAATATAAATCAGAAAAATGTGAACTAGGACTTCATCTTTTCCTTTTGAGGTGTCCTGTTCATGTAAATGAACTATGATAGTTGTTTCTGTAAGTAACTTCAAATACTAATTTCTCTTTGATAAACTTGTCATCTTTTGATATTAGATTTAATTCCTTTAACAATGCTTCATGAGAGTCAATGAAGGAAATAACTCAAATTAATCCAAACCAGCAGATCAGAACTATAGGTATCACTTTAAAGTGAAATCAAATCGAATCATTCCTGCATATCATATCGACTCCATGGTGTGTTTATTCAATTGGACATTTATGCATGTTAGGTAACGAGCAAGTCGAGGCCGAAGCGGATCTTCAACAGGATCAGAACCAGCAAGAATCTGAAGTTGAAGTCGCTAACTTATCTGTTGAAAACCAAGGCAAGCTCCGGATCATATAAACCCTTTGCAAATTTTACTTTTCTAGAGATCATAATGTAGTGAGTCTACTATGATTGATGCACTAGGTGCTAGGAGTTGAATGGAAATCCAATTGCATTGTTCCCAAATAACCTAAGTGTTCGAGTGTCGATACTAGTTGTCGATAAATAGCTGCTTTGCTTATAAACTAGTTAAACCTCGACAGGTATTGTCTTTATGATGATTAAACTTGATCACTAAAGATAAAGTTAAGAATGAGTTTATGTATTTGTTGAGATGTGGATGGGGATGATTGTGTAGGATGCTTTGGGAAGGCCGGGCCTTCAAGGTGGTAGCCCCGTCTGTGTCGATTAAGGACCGATTCGATGTTGGCCCCTTGATCAAGCATTGAACAGTACCGAGTGCATACTAGTGCTAATGGGAGCTAGTAAACTTAGTAGCTTGTATGGTAGCAATTGCAGCCGGTAGCCAGTACATTGGTCGAAAGACACGCTGGGCGTAGTTGGGCAGGTCTAGGCCACAACGCACTGTTGGTAGGACGGCTGCCCAACTCCTTGCATCTGGGTCCGTCTGAATTGTTTACTATCTTGTGAAAGGCTGTCGTATATGACTTTTGTGCATATACGTCGTGTACCTCGGGTTTGCCAGCTGGTATAAATCGATTGCAATCGCTGTCCCTCGCAGAAATGAGTACCGCTTGAGCTTGCCGCCTTCACGTAGCACACATATAAGAATGATGAATATGGATGATGGTTATAGGAGTTGGAAGATTGTCTATTATGATATTTGGCTCCTGCTTAATTTACATGTATTATTGAAGCTTGAAAGTAGTTAAGCTCACTTATCTTCTTGTTTAATAATGAAGATAAAAGATGGCTAAAAGTTGATAGCAAGAATTAGTTTTGCTTAAGTGCGAGTCCTTTAAAATGAAACCCTCCTATGTCAGCCTTGCATGTCTAGAGTTATTGACGGTTAAGACTTGCTGAGTAATTAGTACTCAGGCTTTGTGCCATTGTGTTTTCATTAGTACAGATGTTGAGCTTCTCTGAAGGCGTACTCCCGTGGGACGTGCAAGTTCCCGAAGGTGGTCCGCCCAGTGGGAGTCGGATGTGCCGCCGCCGTGATGTGTGTTTGCTACAGTGATAATCCGGACGGGCTCGGGTTATTACTCCTGCTGTACCGTGAGAGTGAGCTAGACTCACGTGTATCCACGTGTTTTGAACTTAACGTTTACGCTTCCCGCTACTCTGTAATATGTTCGATGTACTCTGAACCATTCTTGTAATATAAATAATGTAAAATGTGTCGCAAAGTGTTGGTATTATCTCGTGTCTGCTTAAACAGCACCGTGGGACAAAGATCCTGTGGATCGGACTGTCACAGCTGGCATCAGAGCTGGTTCAAGATAATACAAACACTTAACGCCGTATTTTGAAAATTGCGACCTACGGTGAGGAATACGTTAGTATTGCCCATATAAGGATGATTATTAGGTGGTGACAATGCTAACCCGGGTTATGATTGTTTAAATTATGTATGCGTAACTACGGAAATGACCTTCAATGGGGTCTTGAGGTAAGTGATTGGCTCACTCGTGTTGGAGTTGTTACACGGGGCGATTCATTCCATGATCGTAGTGTGCGAAAATGATTTTGGTGGGTGACTCACTCGTGTTTGAGTTGTGACACGGGGCGATTCTTTTCCATGAATCGTATAAAACTTTGGTTTTATTTTCTTCTTCTTGATTTGATGATTGTTTCTGAAATGAATATATTGTGCAAGTACACTAAACGCCGTTAGTGATCACAATTTAGACTAACTTACGTGATGAGTGCGGGTCGTCACCGATAAACGTGCCGCTAAGTTCGGCAAAATATGCGTGTGTTGTGAGGAACGAAATTAGGTTACCTAACTTGTTGCATCATGGCATCCTTAAGTTCTGAACTAAAATTTGCCTTACCTTGAGTACTCACCTCTATATGATGTTGAAATTTACAAATTTGAAAGAAAGCAAATTCGAAATGATTCATATCAATCCACCCTAAGCTAGGTCAGAAATCTGTCCTGCTGTTGTCCAAAGTTCAAAAATCCATAACTCTAATTCTATCTGGAGTTTGGCTATGTTTGAATACAATCTGGAAAGATTATGAAACCCTCTGTCATATGCAAGTGGTCCCATATGATTTTAACTGATGGTGTGACCAGTATATCAGAAATACCACACCTCGGTCAATCTGTTCTATCTGTGGAGCTGGTGAATTTGAAAACTTCATAACTTTTGATTTCCTATTCCAATGGAAGCAAATGAGTACTTGCTGGAAAGCTCTGGAAATTATCTTTCGCTTCCAGGTAGTCCCATGTTATTTGGAGTTCTGATGATCTCTGTATAGTTGAATTACTGAGACTCTGTCAGTCTGTTTTTGTCAACAGAACAGTTAGCTTTGAAAAATCATAAGTTCAGTTGTGCTGGGAGTTTGGGTGAGTTTAAGCCCAATTTGGGAAAACTGGAGAAAATATCTGTATTATGGTTCAAAGAATCTGTTTCGATCTTTAGGTTGTTAGTCGAAAACTGTACACTTTCAGATACTGCACAGTTTTGACTGCTGTGATTCAGCAGCATGTTTTGATTTGAGTTGCTCCTTGAAGCTGGAAAATGTGAAATTACTCGATGTAATCTTACATACATGTTCTGTTGAGTGGCCTTTTATATCTGTTGGGAAAAGTTTTGACTTCTCAAATCTTCTCCTTGCAGATGGCTGCAGAAAACAACAACATGCTGGCCGCCTGTATTCGGGAATTGGAAGAGCAGCTAGTGAACCTGCAACAGCAACACTTAGAACAAGTTGAGCTGCTAAATGACGAGAAGGAAGTTCTACAACTTGAGCGAGATCAAGCCCGGCACGATGCTCAATTTTATCTTAACAATGCGAATGTGCTTGAACATCATCTCGCTATGGCTCACAACTTTATCCATGAGCTGCAAGATCAACTGGATATTGCCATACATGATAACCAGCAGCTGTTAGACCACCAAGCCGCGATACAACCTCCTCCTGTTGCTGCTAACCCGCCTGAAGAGGAAGTTCAAGGTAATTCCGGGATGGATTATGAAGATCTTCCAACTCCAGAACCAGAGCCCTCTCCTGTAGAGAGTTGTGCTTCAACGTCCAACCCTCCGAGGGCTATTCCTGATAATGAGGTCGCTCATCTCGCTGATGCTATGCGCGAGGCCTTCCAAAGCGAGGCTACAGGGTTACGAGCATATATCCACGAATGGATTAGGGAGTTAGATGCTCAGGTTAACTTGTAATATAAGTAGTACTCTGTAGTAAGTGACTTAATGTAGTTCCAGATCGTTGTAATATAGGTGGTGAGTAGTAGGTGACTTTTGTGCTGTAAAACACTTGTGAAGGCCGTGGTGGTGTCCGCAAACGCTCGGCTAGTTGTCGACATCGATGGACGTGCGTAGGATATGTCTTAAGTTATCTATCACACAACCATGTAACCTTGTTGTTTTGTGAGCTTAATGGAAATGGTTGTTGCCTCTTAAGACTATTTCTCCATGTCCTCCATTATTCTGCACTACTACTCTTAAAATTGTACCTATGGTATTAATCTTGGGAGAAGAGTAACGTGCATGAGACTCTGACTTTGCAGAATGGTGAACACTCGTCGCAATGAAACTCCTGAGAGCTCACAGCGCAGGAACAATGAGCCTCCCACTTTGGCTGAGGCTATTGCTGCACTTTTTGCAACTCGTGCGGAAGAATCGGAACCTTTACGGCAGATTGTGCAGAATACGTCCCGCCCTGGTGGACGTCAAGCTCCTCATGACCAGCCGAGGCAATGCTCTTATACGGATTTTCTGGCAACTCATCCTCCCACATTTTAACGTGCCAGGGAACCACTGGACGCTGAAAATTGGTTAAGGGTCACAGAAAGTAAGTTTGGTCTTTTACAATGTACTGAACAACAGAAGACCCTTTTTGCTGCACAACAATTGTTGGGGTCTGCTAGTTCTTGGTGGGCCAATTATGCAGCTACCTTCCCGGCTGACTATCAGGTGTCGTGGAATGAGTTCAAGACTGCATTCCGTGCTCATTTCATTCCTGCCGGTCTTATGCAAAGGAAGTTTCAGGAATTTCAGGACTTGAAACAAGGAGGGAGGGGTGTCCTCCAGTATGCGGAAACTTTCAATCAGCTATCCCAGTATGCTACTAGTTATGTAGATACTGAAGAAAAGAAGCGAACTTCATTCCTTCGTGGTATGAATGCTAAGCTGAAGGAACGTCTGACTTGGCAGACCACTGGTACTTTCAACGATCTTGTTAATGCTGCTATTATCCAAGAGGACGCTATGCGGCAAGTGGAGGATGAAGACCGCAAAAGAAAAGCTCCTGCCACAATTTCGTCGGGACCATCACCCAAATACAGGCTGGTGTATACTTCACCCTCTGGACAACGCTTCAGAGCGCCGCCGCAGCAATTCAAGCGCCCTCCTTATCCACAGAATGTTGCTCGTGGGCCAAATCAGCAGCCATACAATCAAGCCCCACGTGTCCAACCTGCTGCAAGACCAGGAAATAACAATACTTGTTTCAACTGTGGTCGCGTTGGACATTTTGCTCGGGATTGTAAGTTACCTAAGGCTAACCCGCAACAAGGTCAGCCATCTAATGCTCCAAAGAATCCAGCACCACGCAAAGCTCAAGTGAACTATACTGCGGTTGAAGATATTCCACAAGGAGAACCTGTGTTGACTGGTACGTTTTCGCTTTACCGTCAACCTGTTCTTGTCCTTTTTGATTCCGGTGCTTTACATAACTTTGTTAGCATGAGATGCATACAAAATATCATCTTCAAACCAGCACCATTAAATCACCTTATAAAGTTCATTCTCCTGGTGGACTAATAATTGCCGATCAAGTCTTGCATGACGCCCCACTACAATTGAATTGCAAGTTTTATTCCACCGAGATGATCATGCTTCCGAATCAAGAAATAGATGTTATTCTAGGCATACATTGGATGACGTACCATAAGGCTGTGTTGGACATTGCACCTCGTATTGTCCATTTGGATTCTCCAATGCATGGTCGTGACTCAATTTCCTTGTGTTCTGAACCACCACATGAACCCGTTGTACATCAATTGGAGAGAAAGTCCTTGGAAAATATTCCGGTTGTGCAGGAATTTCCTGACGTATTTCCGGATGATATATCTGGCCTACCTCCGGATCGAGAGGTTGAGTTCAAAATTGAATTACAACCAGGCACTGCTCCAATTTCTCGCCGACCATATAAGATGGCACCAAAAGAATTAGCTGAAATGAAAACTCAAATAAAAGAGCCACTCGAGAAGGGTTTCATTCGTCCAAGTACTTCACCATGGGGCTGTCCGGCTATTTTTGTGAAGAAGAAGGATAATACACTACGTATGTGTATTGACTACCGACCGTTAAATGAAGTCACCATCAAGAATAAATATCCGCTGCCCCGGATTGATATTCTCTTTGATCAATTGATTGGTGCTAAAGTTTTCTCCAAAATTGATCTTCGCTCTGGATATCATCAGATAAAAATTCGAGCAGAAGATATTCCAAAGACCGCCTTCTCCACCAGATATGGTCTATTTGAATATCTGGTAATGTCATTTGGGCTGACCAATGCTCCTGCTCACTTCATGTATCTCATGAATTCAGTGTTCATGCCTGAGTTGGACAAGTTTGTGGTGGTCTTTATTGATGATATTTTGATATATTCCAAATCTGAAGAAGAACATGCCGAACATCTCAGTATCGTGCTCCAACGTCTGCGAGATCACAAATTATTTGCCAAATTCAGTAAGTGTGAGTTTTGGTTAGACAGTGTACCATTTCTTGGCCATGTGGTTTCAGCAAAGGGTATCTCTGTTGATCCAAGCAAAGTCCAGGATGTGTTAAATTGGAAATCACCGAAATCCGTTTTTCAAGTCAGAAGCTTTTTGGGACTTGCTGGTTATTATCGACGATTCATTCCAAACTTTTCTCAATTGTCCAAGCCTATCACAAGGTTACTGAAAAATGATGTGAAGTTTAAATGGGATGATCGCTGTGAAGAAGCTTTTCTGAAGTTGAAGGAATTATTAACCACTGCTCCAGTCCTAGCTCAGCCAGACACAACTAAACCTTTTGATGTTTATTGTGATGCTTCTGGATCGGGACTAGGATGTGTGCTCATGCAAGATGGCCGCGTCATTGCTTATGCTTCACGGCAATTGCGAAAGCATGAAGAGCATTATCCAACTCATGATTTGGAATTAGCTGCAGTGGTTCTAGCTTTGAAAATATGGCGCCACTACCTTCTTGGAAATTTGGTGAACGTATATACAGATCATAAAAGTCTCAAGTATATCTTCACCCAGCCAGATCTGAATATGAGGCAACGTAGATGGCTCGAATTGATCAAGGACTACGTTCCTGGTAAAGCCAATGTAGTCGCCGATGCACTGAGCCGTAAAGTGCATTGCAATAATTTGATGCTGGATTTTCCAGATAGCACATCCAAAGATCAGGTTTCAGAACCGAGTCATCATGTTATGCCCAGTCTTGTTGTTCACAACTTGGCTATTCGATCTTCTATTCGTGATGAAGTAGTAGCGGCTCAAAAGAATGATTATGATGTAAACCGCATTAAGCAGAGGATGAAAGTTGGTAAGGATAAATGTTTTCAGCAAGATGCCAACGGTGTCCTTTGGTTTGGTAACCGTTTGGTTGTACCAAGGGATTTTAGCCTGCGCCGCAAAATTCTGGATGAAGCTCATCATTCCAAATATTCCATTCACCCTGGCAGCAACAAAATGTACCAAGACTTGAGGAAGAACTTTTGGTGGATTAAAATGAAAAGAGAAGTGGCCCGTTATGTCGATGAGTGCGATACTTGTAAAAGGGTCAAGTCTGATCATTTGAGAAAAGCTGGCTTACTCCAACCATTAAGCATTCCTGCTTGGAAATGGGAGGACATAAGTATGGATTTTATTGTAGGCCTTCCGCTCACCTCTCGCAAACATGACTCGATTTGGGTCATTGTGGATAGGCTTACAAAGTCAGCACATTTTATACCAGTCAATACTCGCTATAGGATTCGGCAATATGCTGAGCTCTACATAGCAAGAATTTTCTGTCTTCATGGTGTGCCTAAGACCATCATTTCAGATAGAGGCTCTCAATTTGTTGCTCGTTTCTGGGAACAGCTGCATGCATCTTTGGATACTACCTTAATTCGTAGTTCTGCTTATCATCCTCCTACCGATGGACAAACAGAGCGTGTCAATCAAATACTAGAAGACATGCTTAGGGCCTGTGTTTTGACGCAAGGTGGTAATTGGGATGAATATTTATCTCTTGCAGAATTTTGTTACAACAATAGCTATCAAGAGAGTATAAAGATGTCACCATATGAGGCATTGTATGGACGAAGTTGTAGAACCCCTCTCAATTGGTCCGAACCTGGAGAAAGGGTGATCTTTCGCCCAGATCTTGTAAAAGATGCCGAAGAAAAAGTCAGAACCATTCAAGCCAATCTTAAGGCTGCAAAGGGTCGACAAGAAAAATATGCTAATCAAAGACGTCGACCTTTATCTTTTGATCAAGGTGATCATGTTTATCTCCGAGTCTCACTTATGAAAGGTGTTCAACGTTTTGGGATTAAAGGAAAGTTAGCGCCACGTTACGTTGGTCCATTCATGATTTTGGAGAAATGTGGTCCAGTGGCGTACAAGCTTCAATTACCAGCTAATTTATCGGGAGTCCATGATGTCTTCCATGTGTCGCAACTTAAGAAATGTCTCAAACCTCCTGTTGATGTTGTTCTGGAAGATATAGAGCCACTCAAGTCAGATTTAACATACTCCGAGTATCCAATTAAGATTCTTGATGAAAAAGAACGAGTTACTCGGAAGAGGACTCTTAAATTCTTCAAAATCCAATGGAGTAATCACTCGGAAGATGAATCAACCTGGGAGTCAGAAGAGTTTCTACGTACTAACTATCCTCAATTTTGGTCATCACTTCCAGGTATTGATTTCGATGTCCTACCTTCCTCTAGTTGCTTTGTCCTTAATCTCGGGACGAGATTTCTTTAAGGAGGGAGGGTTGTGACACCCAGGTGTCTCATTTCTTATTTTCTATTCTGCCAGAATAATAAATGGAGTTCAAGGTACAAAGGGATTAAATAATTCTATAAGAAAAATGTTGAAATATCTAAAAGAATGCAAATTTGAATGAAATTTACAAAAGAAGTCTCAATTTTGGGCTTAAAAAGAAGTAATTAAAAATGTATCAAACAGTTTCTAGTAGAATAAAAATCTCCTAAAAATCCCAGAAACAGTTGCAATTGGGAACCCATTTAAATAAATGAAGCAATCTTAAATTTTAAACAAATAATTTGAATTCTAAATCTTAGTTCATAACAATGTACCTTAATTTCAGTTGAAAAATATGAAGTATAAGATGTTGGGAATTTACAGGAAAAATTTGGAGTTCATTTGACTTTGCTTTGACCTTCGTTTGGAATTTACAAAGGAGAAAGAAATTTAAATTGAAATTGGAAAAAAACAGTGGGATCCACATGTCAGCCAGACGTTTCCCCTGATCTTTCTTCCTCTCTTCCTCTGTTCGGCCGATCGACGGCGCATGCGAGCCACGCAGCTGCCTGTCTGCTTGCCTGCTTCACCTCGAGCCGTCTCTGGATAGGAACGGGCAGCCCAGCTACTGGTCTTCGCTCTTCACTCGACGCTTCACTCCTTTCGTCGTTCTCTTGATTGCAAACCACCCCGCAAGCCGCCATGACCGCGGTGGACTGAGCTCGAGCTCATCGTCGTCTCCGTCCATCCCCAGCCTAGCCACCAGTTGCAAAAGAACCGCTACACCCTCCTCTTCACATCCCCGCAACGTATTCACGTCGACCCCAAGCCTTCTAGCCGGAATCGAGTCTTCTTCCCCGACGAGCTTCGCCAACCCTAGTTGAGTAACCTCGGTAAGCCGTCGGATTCTGTGAACCTTTGGTCGATTCCTTGCACCGGCGTGTGCCTCTCACTCCCACGCACTCCCTGACCTGACCTCGTCGTGAATTGTGCCTTGTGCAGCTCACAGAAACCTCGCCGCCATCCGCCGCCGACCCGACGTCCTCACCTCCGCCCTCGCACGGTGTCAGCACGCTCTGGTGAGCTTCTTCCGCCGTTTTCTCGAGCAGCGTGTAGCCTAGGACTCACTGAACGTGTAACTACCACGTGTGCACGTCTCCGTCCACTGTTCACCGTCGGCGAGCCTCGCCACGCCGTCGCCGCCGTGCGCGCCGCGCGTGCAGTGCGCGTCTCCCCTGTTTTAGAAGGGAATGGCAGTTTCGTAAATAGTCAGAACTTGCTCAAAATTTAGTCAAACTTCAAAAATCTATATCTGGAGTTCTAGATATCCAAAAATTACAAACCAAATTTTGTTGTGTTCCTCTCACTGAGATCTATCCAGTGATGTCAGTGTTAAACATTGTTCAGGAACAGTTTTTCCTGAATAATTGTTATAAGTTAAACCCTAGATAAATCATAATAATTAATCTAGACATAGTAAAAATGCAAACTTAGATTTGCTAGAACCTACTTGATTCCCTCTGTTCAGTAGTACAGACTATACCCCCTGGTTCTGTAAGAGAAATCTTTTATGAATTTTACAAGCTATACACTAAATAAATCATAGTAAATTGAATATAAATCAGAAAAATGTGAACTAGGACTTCATCTTTTCCTTTTGAGGTGTCCTGTTCATGTAAATGAACTATGATAGTTGTTTCTGTAAGTAACTTCAAATACTAATTTCTCTTTGATAAACTTGTCATCTTTTGATATTAGATTTAATTCCTTTAACAATGCTTCATGAGAGTCAATGAAGGAAATAACTCAAATTAATCCAAACCAGCAGATCAGAACTATAGGTATCACTTTAAAGTGAAATCAAAATCGAATCATTCCTGCATATCATATCGACTCCATGGTGTGTTTATTTCAATTGGACATTTATGCATGTTTAGGTAACGAGCAAGTCGAGGCCGAAGCGGATCTTCAACAGGATCAGAACCAGCAAGAATCTGAAGTTGAAGTCGCTAACTTATCTGTTGAAAACCAAGGCAAGCTCCGGATCATATAAACCCTTTGCAAATTTTACTTTTCTAGAGATCATAATGTAGTGAGTCTACTATGATTGAT
The DNA here is from genome assembly GCA_007726485.1 of Eragrostis curvula. Taxonomy (NCBI): domain Eukaryota; kingdom Viridiplantae; phylum Streptophyta; class Magnoliopsida; order Poales; family Poaceae; genus Eragrostis; species Eragrostis curvula. The sequence goes on along the minus strand of RWGY01000726.1, from coordinate 10,889 downwards.
GCACTAGGTGCTAGGAGTTGAATGGAAATCCAATTGCATTGTTCCCAAATAACCTAAGTGTTCGAGTGTCGATACTAGTTGTCGATAAATAGCTGCTTTGCTTATAAACTAGTTAAACCTCGACAGGTATTGTCTTTATGATGATTAAACTTGATCACTAAAGATAAAGTTAAGAATGAGTTTATGTATTTGTTGAGATGTGGATGGGGATGATTGTGTAGGATGCTTTGGGAAGGCCGGGCCTTCAAGGTGGTAGCCCCGTCTGTGTCGATTAAGGACCGATTCGATGTTGGCCCCTTGATCAAGCATTGAACAGTACCGAGTGCATACTAGTGCTAATGGGAGCTAGTAAACTTAGTAGCTTGTATGGTAGCAATTGCAGCCGGTAGCCAGTACATTGGTCGAAAGACACGCTGGGCGTAGTTGGGCAGGTCTAGGCCACAACGCACTGTTGGTAGGACGGCTGCCCAACTCCTTGCCATCTGGGTCCGTCTGAATTGTTTACTATCTTGTGAAAGGCTGTCGTATATGACTTTTGTGCATATACGTCGTGTACCTCGGGTTTTGCCAGCTGGTATAAATCGATTGCAATCGCTGTCCCTCGCAGAAATGAGTACCGCTTGAGCTTGCCGCCTTCACGTAGCACACATATAAGAATGATGAATATGGATGATGGTTATAGGAGTTGGAAGATTGTCTATTATGATATTTGGCTCCTGCTTAATTTACATGTATTATTGAAGCTTGAAAGTAGTTAAGCTCACTTATCTTCTTGTTTAATAATGAAGATAAAAGATGGCTAAAAGTTGATAGCAAGAATTAGTTTTGCTTAAGTGCGAGTCCTTTACAAATGAAACCCTCCTATGTCAGCCTTGCATGTCTAGAGTTATTTGACGGTTAAGACTTGCTGAGTAATTAGTACTCAGGCTTTGTGCCATTGTGTTTTTCATTAGTACAGATGTTGAGCTTTCTGAAGGCGTACTCCCGTGGGACGTGCAAGTTCCCGAAGGATGGTCCGCCCAGTGGGAGTCGGATGTGCCGCCGCCGTGATGTGTGTTGCTACAGTGATAATCCGGACGGGCTCGGGTTATTACTCCTGCTGTACCGTGAGAGTGAGCTAGACTCACGTGTATCCACGTGTTTTGAACTTAACGTTTACGCTTCCGCTACTCTGTAATATGTTCGATGTACTCTGAACCATTCTTGTAATATAAATAATGTAAAATGTGTCGCAAAGTGTTGGTATTATCTCGTGTCTGCTTAAACAGCACCGTGGGACAAAGATCCTGTGGATCGGACTGTCACAGCTGGCATCAGAGCTGGTTCAAGATAATACAAACACTTTAACGCCGTATTTTGAAAATTGCGACCTACGGTGAGGAATACGTTAGTATTGCCCATATAAGGATGATTATTAGGTGGTGACAATGCTAACCCTGGGTTATGATTGTTTAAATTATGTATGCGTAACTACGGAAATGACCTTCAATGGGGTCTTGAGGTAAGTGATTGGCTCACTCGTGTTGGAGTTGTTACACGGGGCGATTCATTCCATGAATCGTAGTGTGCGAAAATGATTTTGGTGGGTGACTCACTCGTGTTTGAGTTGTGACACGGGGCGATTCTTTTCCATGAATCGTATAAAACTTTGGTTTTATTTTCTTCTTCTTGATTTGATGATTGTTTCTGAAATGAATATATTGTGCAAGTACACTAACGCCGTTAGTGATCACAATTTAGACTAACTTACGTGATGAGTGCGGGTCGTCACCGATAAACGTGCCGCTAAGTTCGGCAAAATATGCGTGTGTTGTGAGGAACGAAATTAGGTTACCTAACTTGTTGCATCATGGCATCCTTAAGTTCTGAACTAAAATTTGCCTTACCTTGAGTACTCACCTCTATATGATGTTGAAATTTACAAATTTGAAAGAAAGCAAATTCGAAATGATTCATATCAATCCACCCTAAGCTAGGTCAGAAATCTGTCCTGCTGTTGTCCAAAGTTCAAAAATCCATAACTCTAATTCTATCTGGAGTTTGGCTATGTTTGAATACAATCTGGAAAGATTATGAAACCCTCTGTCATATGCAAGTGGTCCCATATGATTTTAACTGATGGTGTGACCAGTATATCAGAAATACCACACCTCGGTCAATCTGTTCTATCTGTGGAGCTGGTGAATTTGAAAACTTCATAACTTTTGATTTCCTATTCCAATGGAAGCAAATGAGTACTTGCTGGAAAGCTCTGGAAATTATCTTTCGCTTCCAGGTAGTCCCATGTTATTTGGAGTTCTGATGATCTCTGTATAGTTGAATTACTGAGACTCTGTCAGTCTGTTTTTGTCAACAGAACAGTTAGCTTTGAAAAATCATAAGTTCAGTTGTGCTGGGAGTTTGGGTGAGTTTAAGCCCAATTTGGAAAACTGGAGAAAATATCTGTATTATGGTTCAAAGAATCTGTTTCGATCTTTAGTTTGTTAGTCGAAAACTGTACACTTTCAGATACTGCACAGTTTTGACTGCTGTGATTCAGCAGCATGTTTTTGATTTGAGTTGCTCCTTGAAGCTGGAAAATGTGAAATTACTCGATGTAATCTTACATACATGTTCTGTTGAGTGGCCTTTTATATCTGTTGGGAAAAGTTTTGACTTCTCAAATCTTCTCCTTGCAGATGGCTGCAGAAAACAACAACATGCTGGCCGCCTGTATTCGGGAATTGGAAGAGCAGCTAGTGAACCTGCAACAGCAACACTTAGAACAAGTTGAGCTGCTAAATGACGAGAAGGAAGTTCTACAACTTGAGCGAGATCAAGCCCGGCACGATGCTCAATTTTATCTTAACAATGCGAATGTGCTTGAACATCATCTCGCTATGGCTCACAACTTTATCCATGAGCTGCAAGATCAACTGGATATTGCCATACATGATAACCAGCAGCTGTTAGACCACCAAGCCGCGATACAACCTCCTCCTGTTGCTGCTAACCCGCCTGAAGAGGAAGTTCAAGGTAATTCCGGGATGGATTATGAAGATCTTCCAACTCCAGAACCAGAGCCCTCTCCTGTAGAGAGTTGTGCTTCAACGTCCAACCCTCCGAGGGCTATTCCTGATAATGAGGTCGCTCATCTCGCTGATGCTATGCGCGAGGCCTTCCAAAAGCGAGGCTACAGGGTTACGAGCATATATCCACGAATGGATTAGGGAGTTAGATGCTCAGGTTAACTTGTAATATAAGTAGTACTCTGTAGTAAGTGACTTAATGTAGTTCCAGATCGTTGTAATATAGGTGGTGAGTAGTAGGTGACTTTTGTGCTGTAAAACCACTTGTGAAGCCGTGGTGGTGTCCGCAAACGCTCGGCTAGTTGTCGACATCGATGGACGTGCGTAGGATATGTCTTAAGTTATCTATCACACAACCATGTAACCTTGTTGTTTTGTGAGCTTAATGGAAATGGTTGTTGCCTCTTAAGACTATTTCTCCATGTCCTCCATTATTCTGCACTACTACTCTTAAAATTGTACCTATGGTATTAATCTTGGGAGAAGAGTAACGTGCATGAGACTCTGACTTTGCAGAATGGTGAACACTCGTCGCAATGAAACTCCTGAGAGCTCACAGCGCAGGAACAATGAGCCTCCCACTTTGGCTGAGGCTATTGCTGCACTTTTTGCAACTCGTGCGGAAGAATCGGAACCTTTACGGCAGATTGTGCAGAATACGTCCCGCCCTGGTGGACGTCAAGCTCCTCATGACCAGCCGAGGCAATGCTCTTATACGGATTTTCTGGCAACTCATCCTCCCACATTTGAACGTGCCAGGGAACCACTGGACGCTGAAAATTGGTTAAGGGTCACAGAAAGTAAGTTTGGTCTTTTACAATGTACTGAACAACAGAAGACCCTTTTTGCTGCACAACAATTGTTGGGGTCTGCTAGTTCTTGGTGGGCCAATTATGCAGCTACCTTCCCGGCTGACTATCAGGTGTCGTGGAATGAGTTCAAGACTGCATTCCGTGCTCATTTCATTCCTGCCGGTCTTATGCAAAGGAAGTTTCAGGAATTTCAGGACTTGAAACAAGGAGGGAGGGGTGTCCTCCAGTATGCGGAAACTTTCAATCAGCTATCCCAGTATGCTACTAGTTATGTAGATACTGAAGAAAAGAAGCGAACTTCATTCCTTCGTGGTATGAATGCTAAGCTGAAGGAACGTCTGACTTGGCAGACCACTGGTACTTTCAACGATCTTGTTAATGCTGCTATTATCCAAGAGGACGCTATGCGGCAAGTGGAGGATGAAGACCGCAAAAGAAAAGCTCCTGCCACAATTTCGTCGGGACCATCACCCAAATACAGGCTGGTGTATACTTCACCCTCTGGACAACGCTTCAGAGCGCCGCCGCAGCAATTCAAGCGCCCTCCTTATCCACAGAATGTTGCTCGTGGGCCAAATCAGCAGCCATACAATCAAGCCCCACGTGTCCAACCTGCTGCAAGACCAGGAAATAACAATACTTGTTTCAACTGTGGTCGCGTTGGACATTTTGCTCGGGATTGTAAGTTACCTAAGGCTAACCCGCAACAAGGTCAGCCATCTAATGCTCCAAAGAATCCAGCACCACGCAAAGCTCAAGTGAACTATACTGCGGTTGAAGATATTCCACAAGGAGAACCTGTGTTGACTGGTACGTTTTCGCTTTACCGTCAACCTGTTCTTGTCCTTTTTGATTCCGGTGCTTTACATAACTTTGTTAGCATGAGATGCATACAAAAATATCATCTTCAAACCAGCACCATTAAATCACCTTATAAAGTTCATTCTCCTGGTGGACTAATAATTGCCGATCAAGTCTTGCATGACGCCCCACTACAATTGAATTGCAAGTTTTATTCCACCGAGATGATCATGCTTCCGAATCAAGAAATAGATGTTATTCTAGGCATACATTGGATGACGTACCATAAGGCTGTGTTGGACATTGCACCTCGTATTGTCCATTTGGATTCTCCAATGCATGGTCGTGACTCAATTTCCTTGTGTTCTGAACCACCACATGAACCCGTTGTACATCAATTGGAGAGAAAGTCCTTGGAAAATATTCCGGTTGTGCAGGAATTTCCTGACGTATTTCCGGATGATATATCTGGCCTACCTCCGGATCGAGAGGTTGAGTTCAAAATTGAATTACAACCAGGCACTGCTCCAATTTCTCGCCGACCATATAAGATGGCACCAAAAGAATTAGCTGAAATGAAAACTCAAATAAAAGAGCCACTCGAGAAGGGTTTCATTCGTCCAAGTACTTCACCATGGGGCTGTCCGGCTATTTTTGTGAAGAAGAAGGATAATACACTACGTATGTGTATTGACTACCGACCGTTAAATGAAGTCACCATCAAGAATAAATATCCGCTGCCCCGGATTGATATTCTCTTTGATCAATTGATTGGTGCTAAAGTTTTCTCCAAAATTGATCTTCGCTCTGGATATCATCAGATAAAAATTCGAGCAGAAGATATTCCAAAGACCGCCTTCTCCACCAGATATGGTCTATTTGAATATCTGGTAATGTCATTTGGGCTGACCAATGCTCCTGCTCACTTCATGTATCTCATGAATTCAGTGTTCATGCCTGAGTTGGACAAGTTTGTGGTGGTCTTTATTGATGATATTTTGATATATTCCAAATCTGAAGAAGAACATGCCGAACATCTCAGTATCGTGCTCCAACGTCTGCGAGATCACAAATTATTTGCCAAATTCAGTAAGTGTGAGTTTTGGTTAGACAGTGTACCATTTCTTGGCCATGTGGTTTCAGCAAAGGGTATCTCTGTTGATCCAAGCAAAGTCCAGGATGTGTTAAATTGGAAATCACCGAAATCCGTTTTTCAAGTCAGAAGCTTTTTGGGACTTGCTGGTTATTATCGACGATTCATTCCAAACTTTTCTCAATTGTCCAAGCCTATCACAAGGTTACTGAAAAATGATGTGAAGTTTAAATGGGATGATCGCTGTGAAGAAGCTTTTCTGAAGTTGAAGGAATTATTAACCACTGCTCCAGTCCTAGCTCAGCCAGACACAACTAAACCTTTTGATGTTTATTGTGATGCTTCTGGATCGGGACTAGGATGTGTGCTCATGCAAGATGGCCGCGTCATTGCTTATGCTTCACGGCAATTGCGAAAGCATGAAGAGCATTATCCAACTCATGATTTGGAATTAGCTGCAGTGGTTCTAGCTTTGAAAATATGGCGCCACTACCTTCTTGGAAATTTGGTGAACGTATATACAGATCATAAAAGTCTCAAGTATATCTTCACCCAGCCAGATCTGAATATGAGGCAACGTAGATGGCTCGAATTGATCAAGGACTACGTTCCTGGTAAAGCCAATGTAGTCGCCGATGCACTGAGCCGTAAAGTGCATTGCAATAATTTGATGCTGGATTTTCCAGATAGCACATCCAAAGATCAGGTTTCAGAACCGAGTCATCATGTTATGCCCAGTCTTGTTGTTCACAACTTGGCTATTCGATCTTCTATTCGTGATGAAGTAGTAGCGGCTCAAAAGAATGATTATGATGTAAACCGCATTAAGCAGAGGATGAAAGTTGGTAAGGATAAATGTTTTCAGCAAGATGCCAACGGTGTCCTTTGGTTTGGTAACCGTTTGGTTGTACCAAGGGATTTTAGCCTGCGCCGCAAAATTCTGGATGAAGCTCATCATTCCAAATATTCCATTCACCCTGGCAGCAACAAAATGTACCAAGACTTGAGGAAGAACTTTTGGTGGATTAAAATGAAAAGAGAAGTGGCCCGTTATGTCGATGAGTGCGATACTTGTAAAAGGGTCAAGTCTGATCATTTGAGAAAAGCTGGCTTACTCCAACCATTAAGCATTCCTGCTTGGAAATGGGAGGACATAAGTATGGATTTTATTGTAGGCCTTCCGCTCACCTCTCGCAAACATGACTCGATTTGGGTCATTGTGGATAGGCTTACAAAGTCAGCACATTTTATACCAGTCAATACTCGCTATAGGATTCGGCAATATGCTGAGCTCTACATAGCAAGAATTTTCTGTCTTCATGGTGTGCCTAAGACCATCATTTCAGATAGAGGCTCTCAATTTGTTGCTCGTTTCTGGGAACAGCTGCATGCATCTTTGGATACTACCTTAATTCGTAGTTCTGCTTATCATCCTCCTACCGATGGACAAACAGAGCGTGTCAATCAAATACTAGAAGACATGCTTAGGGCCTGTGTTTTGACGCAAGGTGGTAATTGGGATGAATATTTATCTCTTGCAGAATTTTGTTACAACAATAGCTATCAAGAGAGTATAAAGATGTCACCATATGAGGCATTGTATGGACGAAGTTGTAGAACCCCTCTCAATTGGTCCGAACCTGGAGAAAGGGTGATCTTTCGCCCAGATCTTGTAAAAGATGCCGAAGAAAAAGTCAGAACCATTCAAGCCAATCTTAAGGCTGCAAAGGGTCGACAAGAAAAATATGCTAATCAAAGACGTCGACCTTTATCTTTTGATCAAGGTGATCATGTTTATCTCCGAGTCTCACTTATGAAAGGTGTTCAACGTTTTGGGATTAAAGGAAAGTTAGCGCCACGTTACGTTGGTCCATTCATGATTTTGGAGAAATGTGGTCCAGTGGCGTACAAGCTTCAATTACCAGCTAATTTATCGGGAGTCCATGATGTCTTCCATGTGTCGCAACTTAAGAAATGTCTCAAACCTCCTGTTGATGTTGTTCTGGAAGATATAGAGCCACTCAAGTCAGATTTAACATACTCCGAGTATCCAATTAAGATTCTTGATGAAAAGAACGAGTTACTCGGAAGAGGACTCTTAAATTCTTCAAAATCCAATGGAGTAATCACTCGGAAGATGAATCAACCTGGGAGTCAGAAGAGTTTCTACGTACTAACTATCCTCAATTTTGGTCATCACTTCCAGGTATTGATTTCGATGTCCTACCTTCCTCTAGTTGCTTTGTCCTTAATCTCGGGACGAGATTTCTTTAAGGAGGGAGGGTTGTGACACCCAGGTGTCTCATTTCTTATTTTCTATTCTGCCAGAATAATAAATGGAGTTCAAGGTACAAAGGGATTAAATAATTCTATAAGAAAAATGTTGAAATATCTAAAAGAATGCAAATTTGAATGAAATTTACAAAAGAAGTCTCAATTTTGGGCTTAAAAAGAAGTAATTAAAAATGTATCAAACAGTTTCTAGTAGAATAAAAATCTCCTAAAAATCCCAGAAACAGTTGCAATTGGGAACCCATTTAAATAAATGAAGCAATCTTAAATTTTAAACAAATAATTTGAATTCTAAATCTTAGTTCATAACAATGTACCTTAATTTCAGTTGAAAAATATGAAGTATAAGATGTTGGGAATTTACAGGAAAAATTTGGAGTTCATTTGACTTTGCTTTGACCTTCGTTTGGAATTTACAAAGGAGAAAGAAATTTAAATTGAAATTGGAAAAAAACAGTGGGATCCACATGTCAGCCAGACGTTTCCCCTGATCTTTCTTCCTCTCTTCCTCTGTTCGGCCGATCGACGGCGCATGCGAGCCACGCAGCTGCCTGTCTGCTTGCCTGCTTCACCTCGAGCCGTCTCTGGATAGGAACGGGCAGCCCAGCTACTGGTCTTCGCTCTTCACTCGACGCTTCACTCCTTTCGTCGTTCTCTTGATTGCAAACCACCCCGCAAGCCGCCATGACCGCGGTGGACTGAGCTCGAGCTCATCGTCGTCTCCGTCCATCCCCAGCCTAGCCACCAGTTGCAAAAGAACCGCTACACCCTCCTCTTCACATCCCCGCAACGTATTCACGTCGACCCCAAGCCTTCTAGCCGGAATCGAGTCTTCTTCCCCGACGAGCTTCGCCAACCCTAGTTGAGTAACCTCGGTAAGCCGTCGGATTCTGTGAACCTTTGGTCGATTCCTTGCACCGGCGTGTGCCTCTCACTCCCACGCACTCCCTGACCTGACCTCGTCGTGAATTGTGCCTTGTGCAGCTCACAGAAACCTCGCCGCCATCCGCCGCCGACCCGACGTCCTCACCTCCGCCCTCGCACGGTGTCAGCACGCTCTGGTGAGCTTCTTCCGCCGTTTTCTCGAGCAGCGTGTAGCCTAGGACTCACTGAACGTGTAACTACCACGTGTGCACGTCTCCGTCCACTGTTCGCCGTCGGCGAGCCTCGCCACGCCGTCGCCGCCGTGCGCGCCGCGCGTGCAGTGCGCGTCTCCCCTGTTTTAGAAGGGAATGGCAGTTTCGTAAATAGTCAGAACTTGCTCAAAATTTAGTCAAACTTCAAAAATCTATATCTGGAGTTCTAGATATCCAAAAATTACAAACCAAATTTTGTTGTGTTCCTCTCACTGAGATCTATCCAGTGATGTCAGTGTTAAACATTGTTCAGGAACAGTTTTTCCTGAATAATTGTTATAAGTTAAACCCTAGATAAATCATAATAATTAATCTAGACATAGTAAAAATGCAAACTTAGATTTGCTAGAACCTACTTGATTCCCTCTGTTCAGTAGTACAGACTATACCCCCTGGTTCTGTAAGAGAAATCTTTTATGAATTTTACAAGCTATACACTAAATAAATCATAGTAAATTGAATATAAATCAGAAAAATGTGAACTAGGACTTCATCTTTTCCTTTTGAGGTGTCCTGTTCATGTAAATGAACTATGATAGTTGTTTCTGTAAGTAACTTCAAATACTAATTTCTCTTTGATAAACTTGTCATCTTTTGATATTAGATTTAATTCCTTTAACAATGCTTCATGAGAGTCAATGAAGGAAATAACTCAAATTAATCCAAACCAGCAGATCAGAACTATAGGTATCACTTTAAAGTGAAATCAAAATCGAATCATTCCTGCATAATCATATCGACTCCATGGTGTGTTTATTTCAATTGGACATTTATGCATGTTTACGTAACGAGCAAGTCGAGGCCGAAGCGGATCTTCAACAGGATCAGAAACAGCAAGAATCTGAAGTTGAAGTCGCTAACTTATCTGTTGAAAACCAAGGCAAGCTCCGGATCATATAAACCCTTTGCAAATTTTACTTTTCTAGAGATCATAATGTAGTGAGTCTACTATGATTGATGCACTAGGTGCTAGAGTTGAATGGAAATCCAATTGCATTGTTCCCAAATAACCTAAGTGTTCGAGTGTCGATACTAGTTGTCCGATAAATAGCTGCTTTGCTTATAAACTAGTTAAACCTCGACAGGTATTGTCCTTTATGATGATTAAACTTGATCACTAAAGATAAAGTTAAGAATGAGTTTATGTATTTGTTGAGATGTGGATGGTGGATGATTGTGTAGGATGCTTTGGGAAGGCCGGGCCTTCAAGGTGGTAGCCCCGTCTGTGTCGATTAAGGACCGATTCGATGTTGGCCCCTTGATCAAGCATTGAACAGTACCGAGTGCATACTAGTGCTAATGGGAGCTAGTAAACTTAGTAGCTTGTATGGTAGCAATTGCAGCCGGTAGCCAGTACATTGGTCGAAAGACACGCTGGGCGTAGTTGGGCAGGTCTAGGCCACAACGCACTGTTGGTAGGACGGCTGCCCAACTCCTTGCCATCTGGGTCCGTCTGAATTGTTTACTATCTTGTGAAAGGCTGTCGTATATGACTTTTGTGCATATACGTCGTGTACCTCGGGTTTTGCCAGCTGGTATAAATCGATTGCAATCGCTGTCCCTCGCAGAAATGAGTACCGCTTGAGCTTGCCGCCTTCACGTAGCACACATATAAGAATGATGAATATGGATGATGGTTATAGGAGTTGGAAGATTGTCTATTATGATATTTGGCTCCTGCTTAATT